>VXBX01005254.1:1659-17614 GCA_013400415.1 Scytalopus superciliaris | reverse complement strand
GCGGAGGCGGCGCGGGCCGGGGGCCGAACGCTTCTCCTTGAGAATCAAACAGCAAATGAAACCTCAGGCTCTCTTCATTCCCTGGAGCAGAGCGAGCGTGTGCCTGGTGCCCAAAGCCAGCCAGCAGGGGTTTGGCACCACCACAGCCTGCTCCAGCTGGGAATTCCACGCTTGCCGGGAAATCCGGAGGGGCTCTCTGAGCGGGACGAGTGGATTTGGGGCGGGGGGGGGGGAAAGGAAAGGGGGGATGTGCATTATCAAAACACTTGCAGGAAAACAGGGAAATAACGTTTTGAGTGCAAGATGAGTTTTAGGAACTTTTTCTTTTTTTTGTTTTTCTTTTTTTTCCTTTTTGGAGTAGAAAACACCAGTGAAGTGAATTATTCCTGCCCGAGAGATGGGAACGTCACGTCACGTTCCTGCCGTTTGGAGGAGGAAGCATTTGGCTTCCTTATTCTCTTTTTTTTTTTTCCTTTAGGGGAAATAGTGAAATCAGGACAGGCACTAAAACCTGCCAAAGCCGATGGAAACCTTGGAAATCGGGGAGAATGAGGGAAGAGCAGGTGGCTGCCCCAGCGGACAGGGGATGGCTCCTGCTTTTCCAGGGCGTTAGGTCGGTGGGGAAGGGGTGTTTACTTTGATCCTGCAGGAATCTAGCTGAGACATCTTAGATGGAAAGGGAGGGACTTGAGTAGAATGGAAACCAACTTCTGATTATGCAGATTTATGCCTTTATTTTTTAGCTTTTTGGGGTTTTTTTATGTTCAGTCTTCCAAGTTGGTTTAGTTCGGTTCACTAGAGCTGTATAGTTTGGTTAAACAAGTAGTAATTCAGTTTTCTATTGAACTAAGCTTCCAATTAATAATTTTTTTTTCTTTGATATTTATTTCTTGGCTTGATTATTATTATTTTTTTTTTTTTACTCTGTTCAGTACTGATTTTGTGGGTTTTTTCCTTTGGCTGAGGAATCTGTCGTAGAGCTTTTGCTGGTGTTGAGAGATGTAGCTCCCCGAGACCCACTGAATGGAACACACTAGAAGTGCACCCTTTTAATCTTTACTAGTTCATTGTGAAGTTGCTGTGTAAGTTAATAAAAACACACCTGTAAATACATTGTTTGCTGGGCAGATCTGGCCGAGGTGCAGGGAAGGAATCCTCGAGTCTGGGTTGCGATTGCTGCTTCAAACAGACAATTGCAAGGGAATGTTCAGGCTCCTCCTTGGTTCTCTTTGCCCCTCTCCCCGCCACCTAAAATGGGGGAGAGGAAGGGAATCGTCCTCACCACCACTTTTCACCAGGAAACGGGCACAAAAGAGTTGGAATTCTTCATTCCTGACGGGCTCGTGCCCTGCCCTGGGTTTCTGGCAACTCTGCACAACAATAACTCAAAAGGCAGAACGAGATGTAAAAGTGCTTTTCTAATGCAATATTAAAGGCGAGTTTTTTTGACGTGGCATGTCTTGAAATAAACATCAATGATATGTGACAAAGGATCATTCTTTCTTTCCAAAGAACCTCTCTGGGGGAAGGAAACGAGGCTGCTTTTCCTGTGTTGTACTGTTCTTACCCGTGCAGAAATGCCTCATCCTGCTGCTTCTTCCTTTGCTTTCTTCACCTCTGGTTCTTCACGCAGCTTCTCCTGGTCATCCTTTGGCTGTTTCCCACCAGCACATACTTGGTTTTCTCGCTTCTGGCAGAACCAACCCCCTCTGGCTTCCCGTAGTCCCAAGCTTTAAGCACTGGCTTTGCAAGGCTCAGCCCGGGGCTGCTTTTCCTGGGAGACCCGAGAGCAGGTTTGGCCATAATTCCCTCTAAACAAGGCTCTGGAGAGCAGCATTCCCACAGCTCCCAGGGGCTGCAGGAGCATGGATGAGGCAGCCCTGGTTTGGCCCGTGGGTGTGCTCAGGTATGCTGGGACAGTCCTTGCTGATAGTCCGTGCTTAACGTGGCCCTAATCTTAATCCCGGTTTCCCAGAGGAAAGGCGCTTCCAAAGCGAGCACGGGACCAACACGACCTTCACCTTTCACATTGGTTTTTCGTCTTTTTTTTTTTTTTTTTTTCTTTTTTTGCACCATCTAGTTTTACAGTTTTACCTTTCCTTTGCTCTTCGGGAACCATGGGAACAGACCTTTGGAATGCTGACCCGTGCGTGGTTTTCGGAGCGAAGGTCTCGGCTCTGTTTCCTTTGCCCTCCCCGCCCTGCCCTGCTCGTTGTACAGCCCCAGCACGCAGCTATTCCCACGCCTCACCTTTTGTCTTGGTAAAAGTAGTTGAAGAAATTGTGTAAGGGGGGGGATAAAAAAAAGGTTCCTTTTCTTCATGTTGGAATGTCACTGGTACCTCAGCTCTGTTTGGTAATACCGACAGCGACAAGAGAACAAATCCTTAGCGCTTGAACTAAATAAATACCTGTCTCATTGGAAAGCTCTGGGTCTCTTCTCTCCATCACAACGCAGTGGGAGGTGCAGCTCCTCAGGGGGGGCTGCAGGTGCTGCAGGATGAGTTTTTAAGGGCAACAAGGATTTTTTTTGGGGGGTTTCTTTGCAGAGGGAAGACGTGGAGTTGTGTGTTTGCCGTTCCTCCAGTTCCGTGTGGTGTCTCTGAAATTTCCAGCTGTGCCTTTCTGAGCCTTTCCTGCTCTTGACATCCCTTTCCAAGGGCCTCAGCTTCCCTGGGACCCGGGTGGAGCAACCCCACCTTCCCTGAGGAGGATCCTCCTTAATCCTTGGAGCTGGGCAGGCGAGGGCTGCGGGGCCGGGGAGGTGAGTACCAGTACCAGATGCTTGTGGATGAGTTATCCTTGTCTTTCCCGGAGGAGAGAATCGTGGAATCACAGGATAGTTGGGTTGGAAGGGGCCTTAAAGCCAGTCCCAACCCACTGCCGTGGGCAGGGACATCTTCCACACGGGTTGCTCCACGCCTTGGGTCGGTAGAGAAGGGAATTGCCTGGATTTGGGAACAGCAACATCCTGACCTTGGTGAGTCGGTTGGTTGTGAGGCTGTGGAGATGGGCTGGAATTCAGGGAAATGAGAGGAGCCTCGTGGGGCCAAGTCACTGGGGGAGCTTCTCTTCCCTATACTTGGCACTTCCAGGCCCTGCCCCGGGTGGGAGCCTCTGGAAACACCAGTTCACTTCTGGACAGTGGGTTTGGGATGGAAGGAGCCAAATGGGATATCAGAGGGTGGTGTCTGCAGGGAAGCACCAAAGTGTAGCCATCCCAATTCCTCCTTGGAATTGAGCCCTGGGGCTGTCCCCTCAGGCACCGGTACCCCAATTTCCCAGCTCTAAAGGGGGGCTGGATTAATCTGCAGAGAAAGGGCAGCCATGGGGCAGGGAATGGGCAGGGGGCTGGTCCCGGTGGGTCGCTCCTGGTGCAGTGGGTCGAGCTCTGCTCCTGGTCCAGCTCCAAACTCCGACAGGGAGCAGCTGGCTCAGCTTGGAGGGTGCCGGTGGCTTCTTTTCCCGGCTGGAGCACCCCCAGCATCCTGCTGGCAGTGTCTGCAGAGCTGCTGCAGCAGCCCTGCTCTGGCTGCAGTTGTGTTTCCAGCGCTCAGCAGAGCTCTCCCTGCCTGCTGCAGCAGCTCCTTTGCCATGCTGGGCATGTCCCAGCTCCGGAAGGAGGATAAATGGGATGGGCAGGCTGCGGCACAGGCTGCTGCAAACACCCGGCCCTCTCCTCCCATCTGCATTCCCTCCTCCCCTGCTGCTCTCCCGCTCCCTGAGCCGGGATTTCCAGCCTAATGGAGAGTTTAATGGATCCTTTGCCATTTGGCAAAAATACTTACTTTATTCCCCACCCCCACCCCCAAACACCATTCCCTTCCCCACCCTGGCCTGAGCAGGTGGCAGAGGGGCTTTTTACCAAGAGATTTGGGATCCTGTAGGAGCAGGACTGAACCGACTGGAAACGTCAGGCTCGGTCGTGTCGGGATTGCAGTGCCAGGAGCAGCTCTGCCCTTCCCGGGAGGATGAGGAGGAAGGAGGGAAGGGCTGAAGGCAGCTAGATGATGATGTTCCTGCTGCCCCACGGCTCTGCCCTGGGGTGCTGTTCCCAAATCCGATTTTCCCGGCAGTGGAGGAAAGGGGATTGACTGATTGATTGATTGATTGATTGATGCTGGTGGTTTGGCACTGGCCTTTCCCACCTTTATCTGAGCTCAGGAAGAAATCCCAGTGGAAGTCTGAGGGTGGAATTTGAGCTCGGATGGAAATTTGAAGTTCAATCCCGGCATCTCCCGAGCTGCTTGATTCCCAGAGCAGTGGGTTTGGATCCCAGGGAGGGTCACGTGGCCCCAGCTGATCTCTGTGCTGTGATGTGTTGTGGGATTCATCTTCCCAGGCAGTTCGTGGGCACGTTTGTGTTTTAGTGGCTTGTGTCAGGTCCTTCCTGCAAATCCTGCCGTATCCATCCTCGTTTCCGAGGGGTTCTGGAGCTGCTCTGAGCTGCGCTCAGTGTTTGGATCTTCATCAGCATTCCCTGGTGGGGACAGGAGCCCCGCGGGTCTGGCTTTGAGTTGGGACTGGGGCAGGTTGCTCAGCACGTCTCATCCTGCCAGTGCTGCGCGGCGCCGGCACCGAGAGCTCCCGGGGAGCCTCTCCCGGCGGAGCAGAGCCCGCTCCAGGTGGTTTTTGCGGGCTGTGGTTCTGGTGTTTGTGCCTCCACGTTGATTTCTAAGGTGTTTAATTGCTCCTTCGTGCAGCTCCCTAGTGCAGGGCCCGGCTGCCCCCAGCCCTTCCCGCGGGATCGCTGCTGGAGGCCCGCCCCGCCCCGCCACTGCCCTCCCCACGGATCGCTCCTGTCCCTGCGCCTCTGGCACACCAGCACAGCAGGAAAAGCAGCAGGAAAACCCTGGGATGTTCAGGTACCACAGGCATGGGGACTGGGGGAGTCCGAGCTGGGGAAAAGGAGCTCTTGCAGCAGCTGCACGTGGCGTGGGAAGGAGGGAGGATCGCTTTTGGTGAAAGACTTCCAGATGTTTCCCTCTCCAGGGGTGTCTCACCTGGGATTGTGCACCTTGTTTGGTGGCTTGTGTATGGAGAGGGCAGAAGGGATGAGGGCACGGGGGGCAGGGGGTGCAGGGCCAGATCCTTCTCCTCTCCAGCCCTTGGGAGCAGGTGTTTTATGATGGGATTAACACAGGGATGGAGGGGCCATGGGGGAAAGTCCGAATCCCTGGCTTGGGAGCTGGGAGCCAGGCTTGGCTCCTGCCTTGCAGGTTAAAGGGAACCAGGGATGCTGTTCTGTGTTGCTGTTCAGCACCTGAGGGCCTAAAACGGGACTGGCAGTGCCTGTCCCTGCACTGGTCCCTTCCCAAGTGGAGATGCCTCATCCCACAAATCCATGATGCGCAGGAGCTGCTCTGCCCTGCACAGAAGAGGGATTTGTGGGGCAGCTTTGTCCCTCCTGTGCCTCTCTGGGGTCTCTGTGCCGTGTTCAGAGGCTGGGCTGGGACCCCCAGGCCCTGCAGTGCTGGGGATGCTCCAGCCCTGCCTGTGTGAGGAGCTGAGGGAGTTCTGGAGCTCCGGGCTGAGAAGGGAGGGAGGCAAAGGGAGCAGGAGGAGCCGGGGGAGCTGGTGCTGTGCAGCTCCCGAGGCGGACACAACCCTTCCCACCCTCTGGAATGGCCAAGGCTGAGCAGCCCCTCCTCCTCCTCCTCCTCCTCACTCACCACAGGCCAGGGCTGGTTTTTCGCTGCCTTTATTAGACCGCACAGGGGTTCGTGGGGTTTTTCCCTTCCCGGGAGCAGATGGAGCAGGAGGGAGGCAGGGGAGGATGAGGATGGTGTGCGGGGATACACAGGGATGAGCTGATCCAGGGCTTTAATGGCAGAGCTGGGTGCTGGTGTCACTGGTGGTTCTTTATCCAGCTGTGGGGGCTGTAGTTCCTACCTTGGTTCAATGTCAGTGCTGTCTCCAGGATAAAACCTGGGTTATAAGGATGGTGCTCAGTAGCTGCTCTCACCCCCTCCCTTTGCCATCTCCCTGTGCTGCCCCAAAATCCCAGGAGCTGCTGCTTGTCCCTGAGCCTGACTGTGTCCCCCCTCTATCCCAAATCCCTGCTGTGAAGATCCCGGCTTGGCTGCCACAAAGGATCCCTGGCCCCCAGGGAGAGCTGCCCTTCTCCCCCTCCCAAAAATCAGGGTGACACTCAGGATGCTGTGTGTCCCTCCCACTTGGCTGGGATATTCCCTGGGCTCTTCCCAGCTCAGTTCCCAGGGGTTTAACTCCCAATTCCTGGGTGTTTTGCATCATTTCTCCAGCTTGGCCAGGTCCAGGGTACCAATGGCTGGAAAGGGGTGGAAATCCTGCAAAGGTTTTTCATCCTCCTTAATCTCTCACCCATCTCTTGAGCATCCCCATGGCTGCCCCTTGTGTCAGCTCCTGCTCCAGCGCCAGAGCCTCTCCCAAAAAAAGCCCCTAACAAGTTTCTTCAGTGTGGAGTTCGCCCAGCCAAAAAAAAATCCAGCCACTTCCCCCTGAATTAACTCCCCCTTGCTCCCAAATCCAGGTATTTGTGCAGTCAGCTCCCTGTGAGGATCTGAGGTGGGGGACTGCACCCTCCCTCTGCTGACAGCCCCGGCAGCTCCCAGGCCCTTTTCCCATGGGAATCGGATGCTCTGGAGTTCTGGGGTGGGTTTAGGGGGGGTCTCTGAAGCTCGTGGGGGTTATTTAATGCAGAAGCTGGGGCTGGCAGGAGGGCGTGGGGGGGGTGTCTGTCCCCAGGGTTTTGGGGCGGCTGAGGGGGACTCAAGGCAGGTTCCAAGCCAGGGGTGAGTTAAACTGGACTGGGGGAGCAAAGTGGGGCCGAGGCCCGGTCTGGGGGGCCGTGTCCCAGCTCGGGGGAGCTGCTAAAACCAGCAGGGCATCCACATGAAGGAGCCCAGGGCGGCGCCCGTGGCCGCCCCCGCCAGCAGCCCCAGGGCCATCTGGTCCCCGGACACACGGTAGGGATCCTCCCGCACGATCACATGGGTCACCCCCGGAGCTGCAAGGGAAATCGGGGGGTGGGGGGTGAGCCGGGGGGCTGGCCCCTCCCCCCCCACCCCAGGGCCACCAGCGGGGCCACCCACCTCCGTACTGGGGGCCGTAGTGGCCCGAGCTGATGTAGGCGGTCTGGTGCGAGTCCAGCGGCACCGTCTGGTAGTAATCGTCGTCGTAGGGGTCGTACACGTGCACCTGGGGCAGCAGGGGGTCAGGAGGGGGCACCGTGCCATGGGGCAGCCTGGCCTCCAGGGCGTGGGGCACCCGCCCCTCTGGCCACCCTGCGTCTGGAGCTGCCACTCTGACCTCGCCCTGTCACCTCAACGGTGGCCCTGTCACCTCAGTGGTGTCCCACCAACTCCCAGCAGTGTCCCTGTCACCTGAACTGTGTCCCTGTCACCTTAACTGTGCTCCCATTCCCCTTAATGGTGGCCCTGTCACCTTAACTACGCTCCCATTCCCCTTACCTGTGTCCCTGTCACCTTAACTACGCGCCCCTTCCCCCTACCTGTCTCCCTGTCACCTTACCTGTGTCCCTGTCACCTTATCCCATTCCCCTTAATGGTGTCCTTGTCACCCTAACTTTGCCCCCATTCCCTTTAACAGCATCCCTGTCAGCTTCACTGTGTCCTACCACCTCCACTGTGCCCCTATCCCCCTTAATGATGCCCCTGTCACCTCAGCTCTGCTGCCATTCCTCTTGACAGTGTCCCTGTCACCTCAGCTGTGCCCCATCACCTTAACTCTACCCCCATTTCCATTAATGATGTCCCTGTCACCTCAGCTCTGCCTTTAACTCTGTCCCACCATCTCAACTGCCCTTATTCCTCTTAATAATGTCCTATTCCCCTTAGCTGTGTCCCTGTCACCTTAACTCTGTTCCCCTTTCCCCTGAACTGTGTCCCCACAGCCCTGTGTCCCTGTCACCTTAACTCTGCCCCCATCACCCCCCACTGCACAGGGTCCCCTCAGCTCTGTCACCTCCCAGTGGTGGTGGCATCCAACAATCCCCCCCCTTCTCCCCTGTGTTTCCAGGGACTTCACTCCCCGTGCCCCCCCCAGCTCAGTGTCAGCCCTGGGGGCGGGGGTTGGGGTAGCCTACCCCCCCTTCCATGCCCCAGTCCCAAATCCCATGATGGGATGTGCCTCTGCTCTGGGCATGAAGCCTCACCGGGGTGGATTTAGCTTCCAGCACGGCCATCTTCCAAGCACTGCAACGAAACAGAGGGACTTGGCTTTGGGGAGTGCTTGGGAATTGTCCCCAGTCCTCCCCACAAACACCTGGATGTGGCTGCAGAGCCGGCACTAATCCCCAGTTCCCTACTGGCGAGTGCTGGGATAACAGGTGGGCATGGGGAGGTGCCACGAGGCACCAGACACCACAGGGATGGGCACAGGGGTCAGCTAAAGCCAGGGCAGGCAGGAATGTGGCATCCAAATTTAGGGGGAAGAGCAACTAAAGGGTGAATTTCCATCCAACTGTGGCCAAACTCAGCTGATCAAGCTCAGCTTGGCCATGGCTCCCTCTCTCTCAGCTCAGCTGAAGGTTTCCCACTTTTAACTTGTTATGATTTTTTAAAAATTGTATTTAAAAAAATCCTAGTTTTATAAAAATACATTTTTAACCGAGTTTCCAGTTTTTAAAGAAATAAATAGAAGGGGATCTGTGTGGGGGTTTGCCTAAAGCCAGTGAGGACTTCATGTTCACACCGGTTATCACCAGATACCAACGAAAACCCTTTTCCAGGAACCCTCAGTCGGGCCAAGAGGGGAATTCTCATCCATGAGGAAAAACCCACCCCACAGAACAGCGACTGCTTAAAAATATCTCCTTCTGGCTCTGGATTATCCAGCGGGAAACCCAAACCCCCTCCTGTGCCTTCCGCCCTGCAAGAGGTTTGAGAGCACAGGGGCCGTGGGAGGGGGTTTAGCCACGGATGGGAGGTGGTGGGAGTGGGACGGGGCTCTTCCCAGGCTCGGATAGTCGGGATGAGGAGGGCACGGAGGGGGTTGCAGCTTACACGGCGTCGTCCTCGCTCTCGGCGCACAGCGTGGTCTTGGAGCCGTCCCGGAGCACCACGGTCAGGAGGCACTCCCGGCCCCTCCCCTCGGGAGGCTGCACGTCTGGGAATGCAAGGCAGGATCCAGCCTCAGGATCCAGCCCCAAAGCCAAGACTCCTTGCCCACCCCGGGGCTCCAAACCCCCCCGGCACAGGAGCTGAGGGATGTGGCATTAAATAACTGCCCTTGGGGTTCCGTTTGGGCTCTGTGGGGATCTCAAAGGTTAAAAGCCAACAAGAACAATGAGCTGGTGGGCAGGAACTTCCACCCCCAAGGCAGAAAGGACATGCAAGGGCAGAAAACTGCCAAAATGTGCCCCAGGCCACGAGGCCACAAGGCCAAGCTGCTTTGCTTTGAGCTCACCAGAGTGCCCCCAAAGTTTGGAGATGCCCCTCACTGGAACAGCATGGTGAGCTCTGGCAGGAACAAAACCTTAAACCCCTGAGGCTCCCGTGCCTTGCCCCGTTGCCCAGGCTGGGCAGGAGCCTTGGGGGAGGGCACAGAGCTCTGGGTTTGTGCTCCCACGGCAGCTCCAGCCCCAGAAAGGCTCTTTGTGCAGGAGTGTGGGCTGCGGGGCCCAGCCAAGCCGGGCTTTGTTCTCCCTGTTTGTGCGAGACGGCGACGGATGAGTCAGGAACGTGGGATCGTGTTTTCAACAAGCGCAAACCGGGAGGAGAATTCCTCCTTCCTTCCTTCCCTCCCTCCCCGCGGAAAAGCAACGGGAGAAAAGATGCAACATGCATCTCCTGGGGGATGGCTTGGCAAAGGGGTGAACGAGGCAGGCTGGGTTGTTTTGGGGGTCTGCTGGGTGTGCAGAGTGGGATTGCCAAGGGGCACAGCCCCACGGAGAGCCCTGGGCTGTGCTGGGAGCAGGGCACGGCTCACCTCTGCACTCCCGGCCGATCCGCACATCCCGGCAGCTGTACTTGATGTGGATCCGGCCGTCCATGTCCCTCTGTGTGTCATCATGGTAGTAGACCAGGCTGCCATCCAGGTAGAGCACAAACCAGTTCCTCTTCCAGCGGCGCAGGATGGAGCCTGCCGGGACAGGGAGGAGGCAAAGGATCCGGGTGAGCCCAGCGGGATACACTCCGTGTGTCCCCGAGACCCACTGCCACCCCTCACCGTGGCACCGGATCCCCCCAGTGCCCTGAGCTGCTGGACACCTGTGCCCAGCAGGGGCATCCAGGGCAGCATGAGCAGGTGGCTTGAAGTTTCAGGAGCCTGCCAGGAAAGCCATCAGGGCACGTTGGTGCTGCCCGGGAAGGGATCCAGCCCCGGACATGGCTGTTCTCATGGCCCCTCTCCCCGCTTACGTAAATCCCACAATCTCCCTGCCGTGGATTAACCGCCCAGGTCGGGGCTCCTTGTGTCCCCCCCGCCTCTTCCCAGCATCCCAGAACCTCTCCAGGGTTATTTCTCGGGGGGCTCCCAACTTGGGGAGCTCTGGGGTGGCACTTACTCTGCCGCCAAAGCCAACCGCTCTTCACCAGCGCCATGGCTGCCGTAGCGCTTCCCGGATCTGCTGGCACGGGGAGAGTCACAGGGTTAAAACCAGCAGCTCCTGCCTGTTCCCCCGGCTCTCACCTCCCTGCAGCCTCCGGGAGGGAATGGGATGGGGATTCACCCCTGTTGCTCCCGGTTTTTTTGGGGGGATGAGCTCAGCGCGTGGGTTAATCAGGGTCAGGCAGACGCGGGATTTTGNGATAGTCGGGATGAGGAGGGCACGGAGGGGGTTGCAGCTTACACGGCGTCGTCCTCGCTCTCGGCGCACAGCGTGGTCTTGGAGCCGTCCCGGAGCACCACGGTCAGGAGGCACTCCCGGCCCCTCCCCTCGGGAGGCTGCACGTCTGGGAATGCAAGGCAGGATCCAGCCTCAGGATCCAGCCCCAAAGCCAAGACTCCTTGCCCACCCCGGGGCTCCAAACCCCCCCGGCACAGGAGCTGAGGGATGTGGCATTAAATAACTGCCCTTGGGGTTCCGTTTGGGCTCTGTGGGGATCTCAAAGGTTAAAAGCCAACAAGAACAATGAGCTGGTGGGCAGGAACTTCCACCCCCAAGGCAGAAAGGACATGCAAGGGCAGAAAACTGCCAAAATGTGCCCCAGGCCACGAGGCCACAAGGCCAAGCTGCTTTGCTTTGAGCTCACCAGAGTGCCCCCAAAGTTTGGAGATGCCCCTCACTGGAACAGCATGGTGAGCTCTGGCAGGAACAAAACCTTAAACCCCTGAGGCTCCCGTGCCTTGCCCCGTTGCCCAGGCTGGGCAGGAGCCTTGGGGGAGGGCACAGAGCTCTGGGTTTGTGCTCCCACGGCAGCTCCAGCCCCAGAAAGGCTCTTTGTGCAGGAGTGTGGGCTGCGGGGCCCAGCCAAGCCGGGCTTTGTTCTCCCTGTTTGTGCGAGACGGCGACGGATGAGTCAGGAACGTGGGATCGTGTTTTCAACAAGCGCAAACCGGGAGGAGAATTCCTCCTTCCTTCCTTCCCTCCCTCCCCACGGAAAAGCAACGGGAGAAAAGATGCAACATGCATCTCCTGGGGGATGGCTTGGCAAAGGGGTGAACGAGGCAGGCTGGGTTGTTTTGGGGGTCTGCTGGGTGTGCAGAGTGGGATTGCCAAGGGGCACAGCCCCACGGAGAGCCCTGGGCTGTGCTGGGAGCAGGGCACGGCTCACCTCTGCACTCCCGGCCGATCCGCACATCCCGGCAGCTGTACTTGATGTGGATCCGGCCGTCCATGTCCCTCTGTGTGTCATCATGGTAGTAGACCAGGCTGCCATCCAGGTAGAGCACAAACCAGTTCCTCTTCCAGCGGCGCAGGATGGAGCCTGCCGGGACAGGGAGGAGGCAAAGGATCCGGGTGAGCCCAGCGGGATACACTCCGTGTGTCCCCGAGACCCACTGCCACCCCTCACCGTGGCACCGGATCCCCCCAGTGCCCTGAGCTGCTGGACACCTGTGCCCAGCAGGGGCATCCAGGGCAGCATGAGCAGGTGGCTTGAAGTTTCAGGAGCCTGCCAGGAAAGCCATCAGGGCACGTTGGTGCTGCCCGGGAAGGGATCCAGCCCCGGACATGGCTGTTCTCATGGCCCCTCTCCCCGCTTACGTAAATCCCACAATCTCCCTGCCGTGGATTAACCGCCCAGGTCGGGGCTCCTTGTGTCCCCCCCGCCTCTTCCCAGCATCCCAGAACCTCTCCAGGGTTATTTCTCGGGGGGCTCCCAACTTGGGGAGCTCTGGGGTGGCACTTACTCTGCCGCCAAAGCCAACCGCTCTTCACCAGCGCCATGGCTGCCGTAGCGCTTCCCGGATCTGCTGGCACGGGGAGAGTCACAGGGTTAAAACCAGCAGCTCCTGCCTGTTCCCCCGGCTCTCACCTCCCTGCAGCCTCCGGGAGGGAATGGGATGGGGATTCACCCCTGTTGCTCCCGGTTTTTTTGGGGGGATGAGCTCAGCGCGTGGGTTAATCAGGGTCAGGCAGACGCGGGATTTTGTCATGTGGGAAGTGCGGCGGAGGCAGGAGGAGGAACCCCGGCCACCTTGCTTTCTGCCTCTAATCTCATTGGGATTTAGAGATTATCATCCCGTGGAGGTAAGTGGAGAAATCCGGGCCGTGGATGAAAACAGGCTGTGGCTCCCCACGGCCCCGGTAACTTTCCATGGCAAACGACACCTACGCTTGTTTATTTTCCCTGCCTGGATGGAAACAGTCCTCAAAAAGGCTGTGAAGTCATCGCTCCCCAGGTCCCCAGGCAGAGCCAGCGCCCCAGGGACAGGCAGGAGCTGGTCCCTGCCCATGGCCCCCCAGCCACCATTCAACTGAGAATCCCAGTGATGGGATCTAAGCACACTGGGATGGCTGCCAGGACCACCTGGCTGGGCCCCCACTGGGGCTGGAGGCACAGGAAGGCACAGACCCCCCTCCCCCAGTAACTCCAGATTATCCGATGCCTGAATCCTAGAGAATCCACATCCCCATGAAGTTTGCAGCCTGGTACCACCACCCCTGCCTGCCCTCATCCCTGGCAACTCACAGCACATGGATACACCTCCACGCCCTGGCACCCTCAGGTCCCCCCATCCCTGTGCACTCACATCCCCATCCCGCTCCACTTCCAGCCCCTTGGTGCCCACAGCTGGTGCCCTCATCCCACATCCCTTGGCACCTTTTCCCCCTGTACTCACATTTTGCATCCCTCAGCTACCCACACCCCTCGCTACTGGCAGCCCCTGGCACTGTCACTGCCCCAGTACCCCCACCCTGGCCCTCCCATCCCAGCATCCCCATCCTCTGGCTCCCCCATGCCCGTATCCCAACCCCTGGTCCCCCATCCCCTGGCTCCCCCGTGCCCGTATCCCAACCCCTGGTCCCCCATCCCCTGGCTCCCCCGTGCCCGTATCCCAACCCCTGGTCCCCCATCCCCTGGCTCCCCCGTGCCCGTATCCCAACCCCTGGTCCCCCATCCCCTGGCTCCCCCGTGCCCGTATCCCAACCCCTGGTCCCCCATCCCCTGGCTCCCCCGTGCCCGTATCCCAACCCCTGGTCCCCCATCCCCTGGCTCCCCCGTGCCCGTATCCCAACCCCTGGTCCCCCATCCCCTGGCTCCCCCGTGCCCGTATCCCAACCCCTGGTCCCCCATCCCCTGGCTCCCCCGCTCCCGTATCCCACCCCTGGCTCCCCGTGCCCGGTACCCCGCAGCCGGTGGTGCCGGTGCCCGGAGCCGCCCCGCGCATCCCTCACCGGGCGGAGGCGGCGGGTCCCCCGCTGCGGGATGCGCCGCTCCCCGCGCCCTGCCCGGCCCGGCCCTGCCCGCCCCGCCCGCGCGGATCGCCGGGAGCTGTAGTCCAGGCACGGCATCCCAAGGGGCCGCTTCCCGGCGCTTTATCCCGCCAAACCTGCCGGGATGGTGCCAGCGGGGATGCTGCCAGCCGGGATGCTGCCGGCAGGGATGCCCGTGGCTGATGCGGCGCCTCCCGTCCCCTCCGAGCCCCGCGTTCCCTCCGGAGATGGGAAGCGCCATCCAGGGATGCGGTTGCCGCGGGAGGGGGCTCAGCCCAAAGGGGAGCCCCAAAGCCAGGGGTGGGGGGTCGCTCCTGCCCCGCACGGCCAGAGGAGGGGCTTCGGGGATGCAGGGTTTCCCTCCGGAGCCGGGAATGGCTCTCAGGGCTTGGGGGATGCAGGGTTTCCCTCCGGAGCCGGGAATGGCTCTCAGGGTTTGGGGGATGCAGGGTTTCCCTCCGGAGCTGGGAATGGCTCTGGGAAGGCGTCCTGGCGCCCTGAAGCACGAACTGGGAACAACCCAAATGTTGAGCACCAGAGCGCCCGTCCGAGTGGGATTTCCGAGTGGAGCGAACAATCCTCTGGGTCAAACCCAAGGCCTGATCTGGCTGCTGCTGGAATTAAAAGCATCCTGGTGCCCAGGAGCTGAAGGGCTGGAAAAGCTCCTGGAGTTCCCCGTTGCTGGAACCCTCCACCCACCTCCGGACAGCCGAGGCTTTGGAAACCTGCTGGGAGGGAATAGAGAGGAGGTTAGGAGGGGAGGGAATCCCGGGATGCATCCCAGGCAGAGACACGGTCCCGGCTCCCCGGGAGGTTTGGGAACAGCGGGGAAAACACGAGGTTGGGTGATTTGGGAAGTCAAGAGCCAAGAACTGCCTGACTTCCCTGATCCACTCCTCTCCTTCCCCAAACTCAAGCCAGCCTGGAACACCTCTGTGTTTTCTCCTCTCCATATCCATAGGTAGGGCATTCCCAGGGAAACACACGGGCATTTCCTGGAGCAGGCGGGATTTCTGTGTGGCCAGGGAAGCGTTTCTGTCGGGACAAGCCCGTGGTGGGAGCGCAGAGTCTCTCCCAGGGAAGGAAACAGCACATTTCCCACAGCTCCACTCCCGTGCTGGAAACAGCCAGGGATAACTCCAGGAGCAGAATTCCCAGTGCCTGGCTGGTGGCTTCAAACACAAGGCAGGCATAGTTCAGGCTGGGCTGTTAACAAAATGTTTATTAAGCCCGTGGTAACCCTTAATAGAAAAATAAATAACAATAATATAAAAGAAATCCCATTCCAGCAGTTTTCCCTTTCCCCTCCTCTCCCCCAGCACCAGCTTTCCTGTAGAGAACAGCAGAAGGAATTAAATCAATCCAGCAGCTGGATGATCCCAGAGGATACCCTGGAATCACCCCCCGAGCCAGGACACACTCCCAGTCGTGTGTGTCCCTTATCCAGCTCAAAACTTCCTGGTGGTGCTGAATATTCCCCAGATCAGGGAAGTTGTTTGGAAATCAGGTGCTGGACGCTTTGTTCTGCAATTAATCCATTAAAAAATCCCCTTAGGAAGGGATTTGGGCTGAAATTTGGATTACCCCTGGTTATCCCCTGCTCTTGGGCTGCCCCTCCACAGGCTGTTTGGCATAAGTTCATCTCCAGCTTTTCCATTGGTTTCCCTCTCCGTGTGGGATTTTGGAGGACTTGGTTTATTATTTATTTGGTAAATGGTCTGGGTGTTTTACATTAAATAGGATAAATTTGGGGACCTCAGGGTGGAAAAGGTGATCCAAGGAGCCAGGAGGTTACTTCCAGCTGGTGGTGGAAGAGGGCAGAGGATTCCATGTGGGAAACAGGAGAGCCACGTCCTGGAATCTCCCCTATTTTGGGTGCTGTTTAATAAAAGAGACTCACTTTGGTACCCCCAGTTTGTCCTTCCTCCAGCTGGGCTCGTGCCTGGTGGGATCTCCAGGGCTTTGGGGAGGAAACAGAGGAACTTTGAGGCTCTTCCCACATCCCAGGAAAACGGTGCTGGTTTGGGATTGAGGGGCTGGTTTGGGAATGAGGGGCCGATTTGGGGTGTCAGGGGCCGTTTTGGGGTGTCAGGGGCTGGTTTGGGGTCTGAGGGGCTGGTTTGGGGTCTGAGGG
>VXBX01005253.1:991455-1009279 GCA_013400415.1 Scytalopus superciliaris | reverse complement strand
ATCATGGCATAATCATTGACAAGCACATTTTAGAGAAAACTGATGGATGTTCTGTCTCTACTGAGTAGAAGGTATTCTAGACACCTTTCCCTGACATGCCTCTTTATAGGAGATCTGTTGAGACCATTTGAAGGAAGATCAGGATGTACAGAGGCTATTTATATATATATATATATTTAAAAAAAGAGTTCTGCCATTCATTTAGCCCTTTGAAGGTGCTCCTTCAGTGTTGCTTCAAAATTAGGAGTGTTCTCACCAGAAAGCTTCTCTCAGTCTCTGGGCACAAGGGCTCATGGAAAAATATGGGACAGAGGTACTGTTCGGTTTTAAGTTTTGTCATCAGGCTCATTTCTATAAGACTGTAAATACTGCAGATTCCCACGGAAAGAGGCAACACAGGTTTATATTTTGCATGCCTTTGTGCAGACATTTTTAGTTGTGAAGTTAAAAACTCTGTAAGTTATGATTCCCCCATGTCTGAGAAGAACCCTCTTTAAGTTTGCTTTGCACAGAGGTGAATGGTGAGAAAAGGAAAAATCAAATCCTGGCATTTTGTGTGAGTCAGTTGTGAAATCAGAGTACATGTGAAGACTGTTGTCTTTGATCCCAGAAGCACCCAGGACTCTAACCAGTTTTAAGTATCCAAACCTAAGTTAAGGCTCAGTCCAGCTGAGGGCAGCTGACTGCTTTCTAGTACTCTAGCAACACAAATGAGCCATAAACAAATGTAAGTGGCAGGTCCAGCAAGTTCTCTTATTTTACATTATTGTAATAGCATTGCACTAGTAAAATGTAGCATCCCAGTGTGTTTGTTCCCAGTGTTCTCATTTCTTTCTCCTTGTCCTCATCACACAAAGGGTATTATTAGCAGAATGGGGCTGAATTGATGGGACTTACCACTTTGCCCACAAGAATGGCTGAGATGATGACACTGTAAAGAAAAAATCCTGAAGCAGTAGCTCCTAATACCCAGAGATATATGGCAGTGTCTGGACAAGGTTCTGGATCTAAAACAAAGGATATAACACAAGTCATGTCACAAGTGAGTCTCCTAAGGATGGCCCTAGAGTCCATAAGTCAGCCTTCACTCTGCTTGATCTAGCATGTGCTGTTCCAGGATACTACCAGGACAGACCTCTGAGTCCCTGCCCACTCAACCTCCAATGAAAATAGGCTTTATCTCTAGAAGAACATACATCTTACTCTGCTGTTTCTTCACTTCTATATCTAACTGTTTAGACATACGTGGTGTTGCTTATGCTGTCAAACATCCCTACATTGCTAAATACATTGCATGGCTATGACTGTGCTTGCTTTAGGTGTGTGTAGGGAGACCTGAAAGGAGTAAGAGCTAATGATTTTCAGAGCTCAAACCAGTATTTGCCCTCACTTCTTACAAACAGAATGCTAAAGACCTTTGAGACATAATAGCAACTCCCTTAGCTTGGAAATATCACAGTACTGCAAAGCTGCTTGGCTTACCAATGACATAGAGATGTGTCCCGTTTCCCTTGTTCATGAAGTAGGGAGGGGGGTACATCCGCTCCATCTTGCAGACGTACAGACCGGTGTCATTAGCCTGCAGGCCAGCGAGGGTGAGGGTCACGTTGTTCCGGCCGGGGCGGACATGGCACTGAATGACCTCCTCCACACTGAAGGTTTTAAACTCCGTGGTGTAGGTTGAAGCACAAATTTCAGTGAACTGGTCACCCGTCTGTTTGAGCAGTGTCACTCGAATCTCCTTTGCATTCCCAATGTGCTTGTATTTACACACCAAGCTGGCGACTCCTTGCCTGTTGGCCAGCACCATTGCTGGCTGAGACACTTCCATTACTGTAAGAAAGTAAAGAGCATGGCAGTAAGTGAACTGTCAAGAGATGACCTGCAGTGATTTACTTGAAACCTGCACAGTAGGAATGGAGTCCTACCACCTCCTATTATCCTTGGGTAATTCCTAGAAATGCTGCTTTCAAAAGGACTCCAAGACCAGAATTCATTTTAGGATTGCATTTAATATTCTTTAAAAACCTCAAGAATTTCTTTGCTTACTAAAAATTATCTTATAAATCTTATCAATTACTTGGTGTTTAAATAGTAGGTTGTTCGGCCCCACTTACTGGAGCAATGAATGACCTTCATGCTTCAGTTTCCCTCAACACAAACTTTTAATATACATAAGAAAACAAACAAACCAAAAATAGACTTCAGATGGTAAGGCTGAAATTTGAAATTTAAAGTCAGGCATTTAAACCGCAATTTTTGCCTAGTCAAAATAAGCACATTCACATTTAGACATACAGGTTGACATCCTGTATGGAACAAGGAACAGAACCATTAGGGTAACAGTAAAACTGAATGGAAAACCTGTTTGCATATTTTTGTTTCTGATCTTTTTTCTTCTTATATTTAACCAGCTATTCCCAATTCACAGTACAGCAGCAGTATATATGCCAAGCCACAATATAGGAAGGCATAGCAATACAAAAATATCATTACAAATCTTAAGGGAAAATTAGTGTACCATGTACATCCTCACTGACAGCTTTTTACAACTTCGGTGCTCTATCCTGCTACACAATGAGAAGGCACTGACTTTTGCTTTAATAAGCTGTGAAGACTCAGTATTATTTGTTCAATTTCATTTTATATCTGTCCATATTGGGACAGGGCTTATCTTCTTCAATTCTGCAGTGCAAGAATTTGAGATGAAGAGGAGTAGAATTTTTCCATCCATTTAAACCTCTATACCCATGTTATCAGCTGCCACAACTTCACTTGCAGGGCCTTGTTTGTCAAAATATTTCTTCCTTCTTGAGCTACTCTGAATCCTGCCCAGTGTCCCTGCAGATGGTACTGCTCTAAAGTCTGTGTCTGGTTTTCCAGATACCTTGCAGTGCCCTAAGACCTTGCTCCCATCTGGTCTTATGTCACCTCTCCCTGTTGTACTAAGTCCATCTCCTGCAAAGGCACGAAACTGAAAAAAGCAGACACCCCCACATACCTTGCCTCCTTCATCTACCCACCTTTAGCAGTGGCAGTGGCTGTGCAGAGAAAGCCCACAGTGACCAATACAGAGAGCATTCCTGTGCTGGGACAGATGCTGAAGGGGCTGAAGGTATCTGATGCCTTCAGACTTTAAGACAAACTGGAACTGTCTCAGGACTGGAAAAGAGGTGACACCTTTCAGGATACTGAATCTTCGAAATGTTTGAACCCACACAGAGCCAGTGTGTATATATAGCTTTGATCCAAGATGCAGTACCTGAAAGTAATATGAAGCTTTGTTTTGGTTTTACGAGAAAGGAAGTAGTGGGTTTGATTAGTGCGTGCACAGTTAACCTCAAACAGCATGAACAAAAACAACTATTCAGCAAATGGAAAATATGTATTCGACCTGAAACTGCTGTCCATTCTGCTTGAAGAATGGTGGGAGGTAAGGCAGTCATCCATTAGAGCAGTTCAGTCCTTTGGTGCTGCCAGCTTGCAGAATCATAGCACTTCATATTTTAGCAATAATCACGTATTTCCTTCTAGGACAACACACAGAGAACTACTGCCTAATGTGGCACAGTGAATCACTGCAAGCTAGTTTTTTTGTGGAGGACTTGCCTCCACCCCCAATTTCTTTGCTTGCTTTAATGTTAGTGCTTTTATGTTAAAAAATCACTGCCCCCTTCAAAGTACTGATTACACTTGCAATTACTTCATCTTTTCATATCAGCAATGTGACTTGAATCCTAAGGGTTAAGCCTCTTTAAGCTTTCCTGTTTCCAAGAAAAAATTATCTAGGCTTAGAAATAATGACTTCCACATCTGTACAGAACTTTCCCTACCTACGGATTTTACTCTCTAACTACCTTGACATCAACAGATGAAAAACACTGCAGGAGCTTTGATTATTGCTATCTCTGCTTAAAGCACCTGTGTCATTTCAAATCTCAGTGAAACAGTTTTCACCCATGGGCCTTTAAAAAGTCATGTAAGGTCTGAAAATCGTTTTGCTTTTTTTATGTGTTAGATTGTCATATCCATGAATCATTGTCTAATGAATTCTATAAAAATAGTTCACTTCAGTTACACTGAAGGTCAGCATTCTTTTTTTTACCCACACTTTGAGAAGTTCTTTTAGAAGGTGCTTCATCATTTATATATGTAGATCTAGTAGATTGGAAAGACCTGCTTTTGGACTGTGACCTAAAAATAAGAACAGCTTAGTTCTTGAACAGTAGCCTGCCCAATCCAAAGATCCAGGATAAATAGTTGATCTTGAAATTATATAAATACCTAATGATATAAGTAAATTTACCACTTCCATACTCAGGTGATGCAACAATTGTCTGTAATGACAGATTCACTGTTTAATCTTAATCAGCATTCAAGACAGAACTGATGATAAATAAAAATACAGCTATGGGAAAATGAAAAACTGCATCCTAGTAATAAGTCAGGCACATATTGTATTACTGGTTAGACAAGCTTAAATCAATTTTAATATTAAATGAAATCTTAAATAAATTCTATTGCAACATCATGTACCAGAATATCTGTGAGATTTATGGCATGAAATAACCTGGTTATGCCTGCCATCTTCATATCCAGGGTAGTAACAAAATTCTCTGTCCTTTGTATCTTTGGAGTTTGGGTTTTGTATGCAGTTAAACAAATGATGCAGTTGACCCTCATCAACTATAATGTCACCTGATAATTGATTGAGACTGCAAATTGATGGTGCAATTAGCCACTAAACACTGGCAAAGGATTGCCATGCAGAACTCAGTGCTCATGACCCACACATCCACGGTATCTAATACACCTAGAGTGAGAGTGTTCTGGCACTCCTCTCTCTGGTATTTGAGCACTGCTTTGGTGAGCATTATTTCCAGTGGTACTCATCTTGTTTCCTGGCTATTTTGTTCTCAGGGTGTCTTTTCAGATCCATGACTTTTTACTTTTAACCTTTGTTCCTCCTTAAAAGCCTGATGTTATGATAACTGCTGTTTTAAGTAAAGCACAGGATGTCCTTTGGAGTCTCTTAAAGTCCTCTCTGTCTTCATAGCCAGGGCAGCCTGAGGTGAGCCCAGGCTGCCATGGGTTATCCCTTCTAATTATTAGAAATCACTTTGCTATGGTATCCTCTATCCTTGCTGATCAGACTTTGGATCTTAAGTTAATGTATGCAGGTAGCAGATGGATGATGCAGTAAAAGCAATCTTGTTCCAAATAAGATCTCACCTTCACTGTTCCCATCTTCCCAGCTGTTGTAGCATGGAACAAGGTATTGGTAACTGAATAAGTTCACCCATAAAATAAAATCTGCAGGAATTGCTGGGGTCACCTTTTCTCTCTGCTGTGCTCCTCTTCTAACTACTCTTCAGCTGATCACGAGTCTCTGGACTTCTGCTTGACCCACCTTCCCTGTATATCACAGCGATGCTTTGTGGGCTGCAGCCATAGGATCTATCTTACATACTTATGGCACCTTCTCGTCTCTATAGTCTGTTATCTTCCTGCCATGACTATCTTTCCTTGAGAACTCTTTTTCTTTCACCTTTTCCCATAAATGGAACTTTACACATGGCCTAGGGCCTGGGCAAGGGAATGGGTGAAAGAAGAGCCTACTTTTGAGATTCAGGTTATTCCTTCAGGCTGTTTCAAATAGCCTGTGCTTTGCACTTGCTGTGTCCAAAAATTCAGTGTAAGGTATGTATTTCCTTTAATGCACATACTTACACTATAGTACTCTTTGTCCTTAGGGGTGTTATTAATTCCCAGGCCACAGGAAACCTTTATACTCTACATATGCCACCATAACAAAGGGTCAGAGCAGGGGAGAGGACTGAGGGCCTCGCAGAGTTAAGCTGCAGAGCCTTAAGTGGAGGGATCAGATCAGGAGTGATTTAGGTCTCATGGCCTCTTTGAACTTAGCTGAGGGAGGGGCATGCAATTTACACTGAACACTGGACTACACTCCTGTGATTAGTCAGATTGCTAGTAAGTTAAATAACTAGATTTCTCATGTAAATTTGTTTCTCATTTGGGGTTAGTCACTTGCATTCTAGTGATTTGCTTTTTCTTCACTGAACACTTGTTAGGGCAAACCTTCCGCTGACACCCTGTTAGAATTCCCACTGTAAAATGTTATTAGTCACAGAATTATTTTCACACTTTAAAGCCTGTCTCATGCTGCCCATGTTTTTTTCTTCTGTGACAGGAACTTACTTGGTGAATTGCTTGAGATGTAATGGAGAGAAGAGATTCTTATAATTTGCATAAGTATCTGGTTTCAGGATATTTTGTTAAACTCAAAATGTGAGATCATGTCTTACTATGTTAAACAGTTCACGTTTTTACCATGTTAGTTTGCCACAAACCTATTGGGGTTTTGAAATGCACTGTCATTTGAAAAAAATCCAGACCTCTAAGTGGCTGAAAAAGTCTTTTCTACAAAAAAATAGGTAAAGAGAAAAGGAAATAACACAGTGACTGGAAAAATATCATTTCATTACCTTTAGAGGACTAAAATCTGATTAGTGTAAGTAAAGGCCTAGATATGACCAAGTTTGGTGGATCAGTCCTAGTTCCTGAAGAGACTTCAATTCATATCACAAAACCACTGATTTTTAAGTCTCTCAGAAATGTTACCTTTTTATCAGCTCCTAACCTGGTTTTGTAGATGCACCTCTTCAGTCCTAAGCCTGTGCCCTCACTCCAGCCTCAACAGAGATGAGGACAGCGGTAGCTGAGGAATTCTCCTTTCACTACTCTCAGGGCACACTCCTTGTGCAGTTCTGCTGACCAGCAGATTGTCCAGAAGGATTTGAGGTGTGGGTGGATGTGTGAGCTTTTCTTTGTGCTACAGTTGTTGGCATTTCTTTTCAGAATGTAGGCTTTGTTTTCCCTATTGTAAAGCTAATTATATCCAGCAAACTTTCCTGATATTCAGGGCATCTATAGTTATCTAATGCAGAGGGCAAACTGCCTCTCAACTCTTCATGCTACCAGTTCTAAATCAGCCTTGGAGGTCTGCATTGTTGCCCTTACACGGCTGGGTTTGCTACATGTTATTTGTCATTGTCTGTATGTGCCTCAGTAGCAACGAAGCCCCCTGCCCATGCAACCTACTGGCAAAATGTATGACCTCAGGTGTATGGAAAGAGATACGGACAGAAGTAAGAGAAAATAAACAGGGCTGAGAAGCAACACAGGCAAAAGATCTATATACACCAATTTCCTTACTCTTCTCCAGTTTCATGTAGGGGGTTGTGGCAAGGGAGAGATTTTAGGAGGAGTTTGAACAGAGATCCTGAAGTGTATTAGCAGATGTTTAAGGACCTTCCTTTACTGAATGGAGCCTTCCAAAGCAGAGCTCCCCATATCTGTTGTTCCTAGACCAACGACTTGTGAGTGGACACAGAATAAAGCAGGCATGTTCACCCCGGAGTGAATACTGAAAGCAGGTCTGTTTTTATGAATAATCAAAAAAGAACCAAAGGAACCCCCCCAAATCTAAAATTAAACAGTTCAGGATACCCTGTGATGGGAGAAATACTGGAGAAATATTTTACTTTCACTTTCTTTTATTTCTTAAAGTACTGCAAGAGGTAAAAACAACAAAAGGTAGCTGTATTTCTTAGAGTCCCTGGCTCTGACAGTACAGCAGTTTGCATTTCATGATGGACACAAGAATAAATCATAAAGATTTGCTGAAAGCATATGAGGAGTGATGTTCTAATCAAAAATGAGATATGTAAGGAATATTTTTAAAGGGTACAGATGAAGAATGTAATTAAGAGCCTACTTGCAGTTTATAGAGGGCTAATGTAGTCCCTGATTAAAAAAAAAAAAAAAAGATTAAATATCATGGCATTTCAAACTGTAAAATTAAAGCAGGACTCCTGGAAAACCTAGAATTAAACCTTTATAAAGCAAAGGACTTGATGAAGATAATGTTCTAGCTCAGTAGACATACAGAGAAAGCAAATATTTGAAAGACAAGGAAAGGCATTTTCCTAAGCTCACAGTGGGAAGTTCATCCAAGGAAAGGCATAGAGCATATTCTAAAGTACCTCTTTGAATTGATAACAAGTGAGTAATGAAGATCAGCTTTGTTCACTGAAGTCTGGAGGCCATTTCTGAAGAGTGAATTTGTGCTAATAGAATGGCATGGGCAGGGAAATGAAATTGAATGAAATTAAATGAAGGAAGGAAGAGCAGAAGGGGGAAGTCACTAGACAGGCACAAAAAGAATGACAAGGTGTTTAAATTGACAGATTCACACTAACATTTTGAATACAGAGTGGTGAGCCAATGTTTCTCAAGGCCAGCAAAGAGAATGTTTCAGCAGTTGAGGTGAATGGCAACCATGGGCTAAGGCCTTCAAAGGTATCTTGTCACATTCAACCACATCCACATGTGGTCTGATTTGCCTTTGTAGGGAGTAGATCTCAGAACCAGAGCACCTTCCCAGGAGCACACCAAGTTTGGAAACACAAGCCACGAGCCTTGGACATCTTGGGGAAACAGCTTCTATGTGAAAAGCTCAGAGGGCTTGAGATGAGATGGCGGTAGGGAAATGAGAATACCAAAAGCGGAAAGGATGTTTGGATGATTGGGAAGAAAAAAGAATGGCAGGATCAGTAAAGGTTATATGTAGCTTTTCAATGCTTTCAGATGTCACTGTTAGGCTGTGAGTAAAGTATATTCCCAGACAAAACCTGCCCAGAAGCCTCTTATGAATGAAAAAACATTTTATTGAAGACTAGATAATGCACTACCTGCATCGCTGTCAGTAATGCTCTTCAAATTTTTCATGACAGAGCAAAGTGGTATGGAAACAGCACTGAGGAATGGGGACCACTTTAGAATCCCTCTTTGGTATAACCTCATCTCACTTTTCTGCTTCCCACACCTACTCCTTGGCTCTTTCCCTGCAGTTTTATTTACAAAAAACATAGAATACATAGTGGCTTTATCAGAGATTGTTCATTCAGGGCTTGTCAGAGAAGCTGTTCCAGGGAATTGTGTCTAAGATCTGCAGGGTTGATGCTCTTGAGGTAAGGAAATTAGATGCTCAATCTGTTTGCTTTTAGTCCATGCCACCACGTGTTTCTAAAAGTTTATAGTGATATATGCAAGGATTGTGAATTTACATTAGAATATATATTAAATCATAGGCTGGGGGCTCTGGAAAACAATGTTAAAGAATTTCTAGCAGAGGATTGTAGAATAAGTCTCAGACCTTGCAAGAATCTTTCTGGTTTTGAAGTGTAGCAGTTGCAAAAAAATTGTCACTCCATATAGCAGACCCCTGTGCAAACGGGATACCATCACCAAGCACTGGGTTTGTGGCTGGCATCATGTGAGTCAGCAAACTAAAAACAGGGCCTTTACTTTCCAAAATGTCTCAGCTGCAGGATTTGTTGTTCAGCCCACTCTTCACCACAGAATCTGATCTCATGCACAAAGCCTTACCCTTGCATTAGTGATACATCAAACTTCCTTTGTCTTCCCTAGTTTACAAAGTATTTGAAACCACATTTCTAGGACTCAGCAATTCGCCTTTCCCAAAGTGCTTACCAGGGCTAAGTATGAAAAGAAAACCCTGAAATGTCAGAAAGGCCAGATGTGCAAGGAGTAGCTGAAGTTTTTCATTAGCCAAAACGACAGTTTCAGAAAGCTGACGAGGCTCTACCTCTCTGCTTGGAAGCTCTTTCTTACTATACCTGTTTGCTGACAGATATTATGCTCCCTACAAGCTTTATCTTTCCCACATTCTTAGACAGTTGTATCTATAGCAACTCTAAGAATATTAACTTGAATGTGTGAGTGTGGCCAGTTTGCTCTCCTGGTTATTTAAGTTAAGCACTGATTAATGTCTGCTGTGAAGCCTCTGACTGCAGTGAGCATCCAACTAAAGTGCCTCTTCACAGCTCCAGCTGGCTCCTTCCACTATCATTACCTGAAAACCCAGCTAGGAAATCCTGCATTTTAAAATTCAGATCCATCCTCCAAAAGAATTCTTAATGTTTTAGCCACAGGGATAACAGATACTAAAAAGTATGATAGTGAACAGTTTCATTGGCCTGTGTACTAGGGATGAAGGCAAGAATCAAGGTTTACAAATGTATTTCTGGAGAGGAAAAAGATTATGAAATAAGGCTACAAAATCAGTAAGAGGGGTTATAAAACAGAGGATGGGGTTGTGGTAGCACACCAGTTGGGGAATTTCTCTTTTACATATCAGTGAGATTACATCTGGTACATACAAAGAAAACAAATGTGTTGGATGTGGTCCAATAAAAATCAAGCTCTATGCAAAATGGGAGGAAATGTTTTGAATTTTACAATTTTGATGAAATGTTGAAGGAAAAGGGGAAATTTTTGAGAAAATGCACGTACGTATTTTCCTAAAACTTTTTTCAAGTCCTCAACAACATTTTTCATTTTTAAAACATTAGATCTTTTGCAAAAAAGACCCAATGGTATCTTACACACTTGCAAAATACAATTTTGTCTTTTTTCTACCTACAAGCAATAACGGGTGAAATGAGAAAAATGTGAAGGGAACCTTTTGCATCAAGAGCAACTGCAGTTAAGCAAAACTTTCTTGAGAAAGTTTCACTTCCTAAGGTTTTTTGCTATGTTTGCTCGTTTAAATGGCCATTGTATTAACTCACTTTTTATGATTTTCAAATGTCAGTGACTAACTTACGTCTTTTAAAAGAAGTAGTACAAAGCAGACTGCCTGGTTCTCATTACTCTAAGGATTGAACTGCATCAACAAGTTTTGCTGCCATGGCCTTGTAAGTGGTATTGCTGCAGTACTACCTGCCTGATATATCACCCTGTGTTGAGTTATTGCCTGTGGTCAAGACTCAATAAAAATACATGGTATCTCTGTACCAAGATCTTTGGGCTAGAGGGGTTAAGCAGGACTTGGTCTCTCTTCATTGCTATTCCTCCATTCCTTCAATAGCTACTAAACTACAGCACCATCCCTTCCTAACTCGAAGAGACTTAACTACAAATGCTCTATAAGAGCACTTTTGTTGTTGCTCTTTTAATACTGCATCCTGAAACGGTAATTTCATTTCCAAGCTATGTCATGGTAGACTGTGTGTTAGGTCATAACACACTGAGCTGGCAAATGCAGGCTCTGGAGAGAGTGCAGCTATAATTTCTCATGTGACTTTGCAGTGACTGATTAATTTTTTGTCAGAATCCCTGGGCCACTGGAGAGCTGGAGACACATGGACCTGCAGGCTCTGGAGTCTTGAGAAATCTGGATTTGCATTATAAACTGTTGAGCCCTGAAATGGGGCTTTTGGTTTTGAAATGAACTTCTGCAGCCAAAAGTTCAGGACAGGAGATAGTGATACGTTTCAGGAGCTTGACCAGTACAATCATATTCTTTAACATCAAGAAGAGAAGCCCTCAGAATTTCCAATTAAATAGTTCTCAATTTTTTTTTCAAATTAAATTGTATGTTTTTTCTTTCAAGACAAATTTTTTTCAAAAATCATGTATTTTTAAATATTCAAATAATATTTAAATAGTCACAATCAAAATCAAGCATTAATTTTTTTAGGAGCAAATGTCTGGTTTGAAGCCTCCAAATTATTATTTGTTTTACGTCTCAATTCACAAAAAAAACCCATTCTTTTTCCTTTCAGTCTGACTGAAATGAGTCCTCTTGACTTTCCAGATTTGCCAATGAAACACAAAAAAATAATTATTCATTGAGTTCCAATGAACATCCTTCATAAAACTTCAGAATTATGCAAGCTAATCACCTTCTGGGAAATAGTTAGAGATCATTTTATGGTACAAGCTTACAGTGTGACTCAATGCCTCTTCACTTGCACACTGTAACTTTTCTCACTCATCTGATTATTCAGACTTTTGCCTTGTCTATGGTTTTGAGCTCATTATCCCCCCACATCCCCAATACCACCATGAATTTTCTCTAGTTTTTCCTTTGCTTCCAACAAAATATTCTTTATCCTTGAGATATAAATGCTGTCATGTGAGGCAAATGCAGCTAGGAGGACAGAAATGGTTATATGACTTGGCTCACAAAGCTGTAAAACGTGTTGCTACTCTGATGGTGTCAGCAGAAAGGGCGAGGGGCAGCCACCTGCCCCTGTCCCAGATACAGGGATGGCAGGGATGGGAGGGATAGCAGGGATAGCAGGCCTGGCCTGCCAGCTGCTGTTGCTCAGGATCTCAAGCAGAGCAGTTCTTGTTTGGCACAGCGTGGAAGGGATTCTGTTCACAGAGGTCTCTCCTTGCAGGTGAACCTCTAGGGAAAATAAACACCAAGAAACACAACAGGAAAAAGACACAGAAGTTCAAACTGAGAAATCAGAAGCACAGGGAGGAAAGGAAGAAGCTTTGATCTCCCCCTCCTCTTGCAGCCACCATGATCTCTTCATTTCCCCCTTCTCTGTGCTCTGTGACTGCAGACACTGCACCAGTGAGTGTGGTGGGAAGAGCACGGGCTGCCAGCCTCCTCCTCACTGTCAACTAGTGCTCTCCTGAAGTGAATCAGTCAGCCGCTCCGCAGCAGCCTCTCTGAAGCAGGACCCCGGCCTCATTCACCCACATACTACCACACTTTTCAGCTGACTAAAGAGGAACACACCTGCCTCTTGCTTTTAGTATTATTGCTTGCAATTTTTTGCACAAGAAATGTTCTCTTTCCTGCACTTTTCACTCATTCCTGGGGCCAGTGGGGCCCTGGAGTGGTATCCTGGGTGCCCCAGATGAGCACTGGTACTTCCCTTTGCACTAAAAAGGACAGCAGAACCGTGCACACCATGTATATGGTAATTCATCTGCTCTGCACTTTCAGGAATTACCTACATTGTTATTTAACCTGCATTACCTGTTACTGGGATCCACTTGATTAAGTGCCCACAATTTCAAGGCTTTTGCTCAGTTACTTGGTTTAATAGCAAATGTCATAAAGGCCACAGCTCGTTTTTACACTCCAAACTGTGTAAATGCCCACTACAGTTGTCTGAGTAGTAGTTGGACAATTTTTCCCCTTCTACAAGAGTGTGTGCCTACAGCAACCATCATTCATTGAGCAGGAAAGGGAAGGCAGGTGCCAAGGTATTTTGTGATCAAGGACAGATTGGTTCTTTAATCCGGATGCCACCAGGATCTCCAGTCCTTGAAGACTGGGCAGGAGCATAGCTTAGCTGATGGCACCTTATCTTTTAAGCTCCTTGTGCTCATTCCAGGGGTATTGTGAAGCCCAGACAATCAACACATTTTAGTGGCAGATCATGTTTCACATGTCTTGACTTCTGGTGAAGACATGACAGAAAGTTTGTCCATGTACTCTTAAAGCTGCAGGCTGTGGGCAGCTCTATTTTGCATTGACAATCATCAACCTTCAAGAGGAAATTCTCCTCACGGAGCAGGACTGTTTACCAACAAACTGGGCCACCTTTGGTATTATACTGTGGGCACTGTTGTGCTAGTTTTGAGCTGCTAAAACATTCCTCTTGTGACAGCAACCTTACACAAGGCAGCAGAAAGCTTTCCCCACCAAGGGAGGACTGACTTGCAGTTAGGTGTGTGCTACTGCCAGGTATCAGCTCTTACATCTTAAGCTAAAGCAGCTGTCACCCTCTCACCTCAGCATTTCCCTCAGGCAGGCCAAAACTGCCATCTTTTAATGATTAAACTGGTGGGGGGTTACTGTATAAATTACTGCGATCCAAGTGAGAAGACATTGCACAATGCCTGAATTGTCTCATCACACAGAAGAAGGAAGGGCCCCTGTCCTCCGAGTGTGGTTTCACTGACAGCCTGACCCCATTTAAGAGCAACTGTTACCAAAATGGGCAGGATCGTTCCCTGTCCCACAAATCCCTAGCCCAGTGGCTCTCTCTTCCTTGTAGTGGCACTAGCCCTTGTGCAGCCGTGCAACCAAGATCTTATCCTTGCTCCAGTTCATCCCATAGCCAAAATAATACAAGTGCCACCACAACAGGGTGGGGTGGTGCAGCGGGAGGCCAAAGGGGCAATCTGGACAGTGATGCCTTTTCTTGACAATGCTGACTGAGATCAGGTACAGCAGATCATAAAAACATGTCCTAAAACACTACCTGGTACAAAACATTCCTGACAGTCAAGACAGGGCTGGAGAATTTCCTCAAGGCTTTCTCCTCAACCACATACATTTTAGTTTGTTTAAATCTTTCTGAGTCTTGACTCTCCAATAGACCATATATAGTACATCTAGTATATAGTGAAGATAATTAAATCGTAAACATGAGATCTATGATATGGCTGAGCTTCCAAGTGCTTGCAAGATCAGGGAATAAATCCATTAAATGAATCTTTGAAATTGAAATTTATTTCTGCACAGTTTCTTGGTAAGGCGCTTGAGATTTTCTCACCTTCAACCTAAAGGTGCCCTAAGCAATGACTGCAGTAGTGAAGTCTATGAAAATGGTACATTCACTCTGATAGAAAGGGCTGAAGGAGGGACTGATTTGAATGATAGCTGTGAGAAATACAACAGATATTTAATTTCAGCAGGGGAAGGTATTCCCAAAACAAACAGTTTACTCCAGAGACTGCCAGACATAGCAAGTCAATGTGAAGGGGTTAAAGCAGGGCTGAGCTCTCCCTCCAAGGGATAAGGCATATCTAGGCATTTTAGGAACCTCAAGAGGGAGCTCAGGGAAAAGGAGTTCTAGGTGCCCAGAATTTCACTGCAGTTCTCTATATTTGTAACGTATATCCTGGTGGATCAGCCACAGACATAGGAATGATGGGGATGTGAGGAACCCTGCTGTGTGTCTGTCTAAGCAGCAGATGCTGCTTTGGGTACTTGCTTCTGGAATGAATGGCTCTGGGTTTCAGCAATACTCTGGCTGCTGCCACACTGTTCTCCAGCAGCTGTGCCTGAGTGTTGTAAGGTATTTAAACTCAAAGATCAAGTGTGAGTTACCAGCTCATGGTACTGGCCCGAGAACAGCCAGCCCTTACCCCAGGGCAGACGGTAGGTGCCATCACTGAAGGGAGTGAGGCATCATACATCTGGAGTGAGGATGTTCCAGGACCAGCTCCGGATAAGCAGTTTGGGTGCAGCCACCTGGCTTTGGAGGCTGAGAGGTTTTCCCAGTAGTGTCCTTGCACCCATTTGATTTACTAATAGACACAAGTCATACAGTCCAAAGCAAGATTTAGCCCCAGGAAAATGGTGCAAAGGAAACTTTTTGCAGGCTTTCTGAGCCGAAGTTCCTGTAACTCTGGGGGTTGGCACCCTGAGGCTTTATAAGTAACTCACAATGTTCCCCCCTTCTAGGAAGAACCTACCTTTTACATTAATGAGTGGGCCTAAAATCTTAAAAGCATGGTTAGTTTTCCCTCTCCTCTGCCCTAAAATACACCCACACTTTCAAGAAGCATTTGGACAACGCTCTCAGGCACATAGTATGATGCTTTGGCTTGTCCTGTGTAGGGCCAGAAGTTAGACTCCGATAATTTTTGTGGGTCCCTTCCAACTCAGTATATTCTGTGATTCTGTGATATACATGCTCAACATCTATGATGTGGTCATCCTCACCTTAAGGTCAGGTTTTGTAATCTTGTACCTTGTCCCTGTAAATGGGAGTGTGATTGTCCTCGTGAGAAGAAATGCCAGCTGCTGGCTGCTGTAACTTGGAAGCTGCACAAAAAGGGGAAAGATAAAAAGAGATGGGGAGTGAATCTCGGTTTAATTTCTCTAAATTCGGCATCCCTCCAAAATACGTAAGCATAGCCAATTAGGTAATGACTCTGGCGTAAATTGATAATGAAAAAATAAAGAAGTAAAAAATGAGGTGAGTATGCAATAACATTCTTATCAGACCTCCTTGATAAATGGCCAAGGCAATATATATTATTTGGCCTTTCCCCTTTGGCAAGTGTTATGTGTTATCATGCAGTATATTCTTAGAAAAGCATCTGCCATACCTTCCTGAAGAATTCATTTCTTGCAAGCCCTCTCCTTTTTCAGTTTGAGAGCTGTGGGTTGGTATGAAGTGTCTTTGTAAAATAGGTCTACCACAGCCAAATATCACTTGACATGCTGTATTCTCAGAACCAGCCCTTGGCAGGAATGACAAAATACTGAGGGTAACTATGAAACCCATGTGAGCCAGTGAGTCTTTCCTTTTGTAACCTTCTCAACACTGCTGGTCTTTGCTTTAATGCTGAATAGCTGTCTAGCTGGGTCTCCCTCAGATGTCCTCAAGATGGGAATGTGCTTCCTGCTTTTTCTGCTTGCTGTTGCTCGCAGTCGTGCTGGGCCGACCACAGCTGAAAGCTCAGTGTCCTTCTGCAGGTGACAGACCACTTGTACTGAGATCCAGTTGCAGAGATTTGTATGGCCCCAGACAAGGCCCTCAAGGCCCACAAGGCCCATTATGGCAGGGGCTGCATGAGATAGGGAAAAGGCACTATCAGTATCACAGGGGTACAGCCCAAAGCTTGAACAAATCAATTCCTTTGAGGTCATTTCTCACTGCACAGTCACTACACCATTGCCCAGTCAGCAGGTGAGGCATTGCAGGTGTAGCATCCTGGCAGTTGTTCTGGTGGGAGCACCACACAGGAAAAAACTTTGACCAAGTTTGTGCAGAACCTAATTCTCCTGCCAGGGAATGTTTCATCATCACCACGCTTTGCTCAGTGCTGCTGTCTTCTTAACTTACAAGGCTGGAGTATCACTGCGTGAGGCTTGAGGCGCGAAGCCCAAAGTTTATCAGTAGTTTGAGAGCTCATGGGAAATGTAAGGCATATTTTCTGCCACTCTGGGTTGGAGTCATACTTTTACCTTGCACAGGTTTAAACTGGGAAGCACAAGTTTAAACCTGGAATAGTTGACTAGATCAAGTAAAGCTTATTCCTGTGTTTTGTACTGTCAGGCTTTGTTTACACCAGGCAAGGGAGCACTGTGAGGTGAATAGAGTTGTGAGAACTGTGGTGAACCTTCTGGAGCCTCCAGTTCCCTCATTTGGCTTTTCATTTGCTGAAAGGATCAGCAAGCAGACCCCTGACCTCTTTCTTCTCTCCCCACATCCTCTCAATGTGGGAACTGTCTAGGCCGGTCCTGGGAGACCTCCGGTACTCAGCACTGAATGTCACCACTTTCGAGAACATTTGTTGCTTTCGGAAATGCATCAAATTCCTCTGGACCCTGGGGAGAGGCTGAATGGGATCTCAGCAGAAGAGGCACCTCCAAGCTCCTTTTCCCACATGCAGTTTTCCCCTGCTCAGCTCATGAACTGCCCACGTTGAACAGAGGACTGCAGCCCCATGTGTGCAGCAGCCCATCACAGTAGGTGGTTTCCCAGAAGGAACACACAGCTTTTCCTCCAGCTACCTCATTTAGCCTCCTGTGCTTGCAGCGGTGCAGTCGGATGCATGCGAAGCCGAGGTGAAGCAAATCCCAAAATCTGTGGGGTGCTGATAGTTAGCCCCCCCTAGGCCCTTAAAGGCAGGATGAGAATTTTGGTCCGGATGGATCAGCAGGTAGAGAAACACTCCTCCTTGAGATGCTAGGAACTGCCCCTTTTCCTAGCTGCGCTCCTGTTCCCAAATGCTGGTAGCAGTGATCAGTGTGACCGTGAAGAGAGCCAGAACGCAGCCCTGGGCTGCGCAGGGGGGAAGGTGCGTGCCGGCGGTGTGCAGACACTTGGTGCATAAGAGCAGCTCATGGCTTTTCCAGAGGCCCTGGCGCTGGGAGAGGCTGGGGGGCACAGGGGCGGGAGCTGTGGCAGCGGCGGGCGGCGGCCGCGGGGGGGCGTGCGGGGATGCG
>VXBX01005253.1:908520-991442 GCA_013400415.1 Scytalopus superciliaris | reverse complement strand
GGGCGTGCGGGGATGCGGGGAGGGATGCGGGGCGGGGATGCGGGACGGTGCCATCGCCGCCGGCAGGTACCACCGCATTTCCCCCGCACCTTCCTAGCCCGGTAGTTCCTTCTCTGGTGCTTCCCTTCGGCCCAAACCAGGCACCACCGCGGGAACGTTGTACCCGCGTACCCGGAATGACTGGCGGGGAGGGGAGTGCGCCTGTGTGCTGGGAAAGGAGGAATGCGGGGGGCTTGGCGAGTACGAGCTTGAGGGCAGCGCATGCCTCAGCCTCCTGTCACTGGCTGAGACCACAGCACGGCAACAGGAGATGACAGCTTTCTGGAAATTGTGGGTGCTACTGAAGCCCAGTACACCCACAAGTAGACTTACAGCAAATAGGAGCCGTGCTGAATCCACTTGCCGGAGAGCTTGGAGAAGTAAAACATGATCGCAACCACAGAAGAGCTTTTCATTTAATATCCATGACTCAGAGGCTCCTGTGCAAGAATGTCGCTTTTTTTTTTCATTTTTTTTCATTTTTTTTATTTTCCAGACCAGAGACAGCACTGATGTGCTGTACAACTACTACAAGTTTAAAGGCAGGGGAATGGTTTGCAGATTTTTTTAATATAATTTCAGTCATTTAAAATCACTCTGCTTTGCACAGTTGTATCGCTTGAAGTTAGTAAAGCAATTGAATTTCCAAGTGTTGGACACACACAGTAATCTATTTAATATTATGATTGTTGCCATTTTATTCTGAAAGCAATAAAGGCAGAGATGAGCATTAAATTTCAGGATCATATTCTGTATATCCACATTTCCTCTTGATATTAGATGCTCCTATTAATTTTTGATTCACTTATTTCCTTCTTTTTTATTTATTTGTCTCCTCCTAACTCAAAGGCTGCCCATGTGTTTGAGGGGAAAAGCTGAATTTCTATGCAACCAAGTAAAAATTGAAAGAGCAAATAGAGCTGTTGCTTGCGCCTTTCTCACTTTGAGACATGATTATTTCAGGCAGCACCTCAGGCCCATTTGTGTGTTGTAGCTCTTAGGGGGTGGCTGGGCTTGGATGAGCAGTGTACTCCCGTCCCCCAAATTACCATGTAGGAGTTACTGTACCACTGACATGGTTTGCTGAGCGGTCACGGTACAGAGACACACAGAGTTTTGTGAGGTCACTTGAGCTAAGTAGCTCTTTGGCAGCTGTCTCCTTCTGTGGAGCTCTGGACACTATAAAGCCTTTTAATTCTTTTTCTCCTATCAAGAACTCAAGCCTACAGAATTTTTCACCTTAAATTCCCTTAGCTGTGTCAAAGAACTAAGAAATCTGCACGTGAAGGATTCTGTTCCAATCTGAATTTTCTGCACCAGCTTGAAGGAGCAGCAAGCAGTTTTCTACCCACCTGTAAAGGAACATCTGCTCTTCTGCAGAGGGATGTCAGCAGTGATATCTTGCTACTCCATGCCCAGATCACTTTTCCTTTCCAGCTGGTATTGTGGACTAGGCCAAAGATGTTATTCTCTTAGGATTTCTGACAAAGTACCCAGCTCAAAGAGAAGATGAACCAAACAGAAGGTAGAGTGGAGCACAAGAGGTAGAATTTTTTTTTTTCTGGGAACTGCCTAAGGCAGGCTGCTAGCCAGTGCAGGTGTCTGCATCTAAGGTAGTTCTCCAGATACCTTTCAAATCAACAGAGAGAAATCATCTGTTCTCTAATGACAGATGTTAGATGAGGTCAACCCTGCTTCTTTAGGCTCTGTCATTGTCCATGAGTGGATTCATTGTAGTGTCAAGTATGAACCTACATAAAATTACTAAAATGACTGAAATACAGGTCATTTTAACTATGTGATTTGCCAACTTGTAGTCATGACATTTTTGAGAATAAACAAGGCTACTAGGAAAATGGAGAAACAGGATCAACCTAATAGGAATTAAATAACTGAATTCAGAGATGATCACAGAATCATAAAGTAGTCTCAACCCAAACCTCCTGCAATGAGCAGGGACATCTTCAACTACAACAGGTTGCCCAGAGCCCTGTCCAACCTTAGCTTGAATGTTTCCAGGGATAGAGCATCTCCCACCTCTCTGGACAGCCTGTTCCAGTGTTTCACCACTGTCATTGTAAAAAATTTCTTCCCTATATCTAGTCTAAATTTATTTAGTTTAAAACCATTGCCACTTGCCCTATTTCATTAGGCCCTGCTAAAACATCTGTCCTCATCTTTCTTATACATCCCCTTTTAGTACTGAAAGGCTGCAATTAGGTCTCCCTGGAGCCTTGTCTTCTCCAGGCTAAACAACCCCAACTCTCTCAGCCTTTCCTCATTAGGAGAAGTGTCCATCCTTCTGACCCTTTTTGTGGCCCTCTTCTGACCCTCTCCATCAGGTCCATGTCTTTCCTGTGCTGAGGACACAGTAATTCAGGTGGGGTCACATAAGAGCAAAGTAGAGGGGCAGAATCCCCTCCCTTGACCTGCTGCCCAGGCTGCTTTTGATGCAACCCATGGTAAAATTGGCTTTCTGGGCTGTGAGCACACATTGCCAGGTCATGTTCAGCCTCTGATCCACCAGCTCCCCCAAGTCTTTGGCAGGGCTGCTGTTGACCTGTTCATTCCCCAGCTTGTATTGATACCAGGGGCTGCCCTAACTCAGGTGCAGCACCTTGCATTTTGTCTTGTTAAACCTCATGAAATTCCATGGGCCCACTTCCCAAGCTTGTCCAGGTCCCTCTGGATGGCAGCCTGTCCTTCAAGTGTGCCAACTGCACCACTCAGTTTGATGGCATCTGCAAACTAACTGAGAGTGCACTCAGTCCCCTGTCCATGTAACTGATGTAGATATGTAACAGTACAGGTCCCAGCACAGGCCTCTGAGGGGCAATACTTGTCACTGATGTCCATTTGAACATTGTGCCATTGATCACTACCCTCTGGATACAACTGCCCAACCAATTCCTCATCCATCGATCAGTCCACCCATCAAATCCATCTCTCTCCAATTTACAGAGAAAGATGCTGGGGGACCATGTCAAAGGCCTTAGAGAAGTTCAGATAGACAATATGTGTAGCTCTTCCCTTGTCCACTGATGTAGTCACTTCATCATAGAAGGACACTAGGTTGTCTGGTTCAATCTGTTCCATTATCTTCCCAGCACAGAGGTGAGTTTGACAGGTTAGTAGTTTACAGGGACCTCCTTTCTACACTTCTTAAAAATGAATGCTATGTTTCCCTTTTTTCAGTCACCTGGGACTTCACCTGACTGCCATGTCTTTTCAAATATCATGGAGAGTGGTCTGGAAACTGCCTCAGTCAATTCCCTCAGGACTGGAAAGCATCCTATCAAATCCCATAGACAGTCACAAACCTGATCTCTTTGCTCCCCCTGTCTCCCTGCCATGCAGTCCATCCACTCAAGAGGTGCAGGAAAAGGGGTTTCCAGTGAAGACTGAGGCAACAAAAGTTGTTGAGTACCTCAGCCTTCTCCTCATCCATTGTTACCAGTTTCCCAACCTTATAAGAGGTGGGAGGGAGGCAGGAGGGCAGTGTGCACTTTCTTGACCTTCATGGAGATTTGGCATCAAATCAGGGTGGAACTATTTCTAGGGCAAGCTATTCATGAATGCAAAGTTCCCAGGTGTAGAAAACAGCTAATATGTTGTATGATGATAGTATAATGAAATTGAGAAGCAAAGGAAATACATTCTCTCCCAGGAGTTTTATTAAGTGTTTGAGCTCCTTTACTGAGGACTCTTTCCCAATTTTCTTTTATTTTTTCCACATCAAATCTCTCAAATCTTCCACCAGGGTGTTACTTTATTCTGCACCAGAGGAGGGAGATACATATCCACAAACCTTCTGAGAAACACTTTTACAGGAAATAAAAACCAAACAAGCAAGTCTTTCTGCCTCATTCTCTATGTGAAGAGACAATTAATTCTCACACCTGCTAAATAGCCTAGTTCAGGATTAAACTGGTGCTAAGTACTAGAAATGTAGTGGGCTACCTAGTGATCATCACATGGCCTTGTCTGAGGAAATCATAGACCATTGAGTGTCATACACGAATGACAGTCACTGTTGTTCTAAGAAGTCCATCTTTCTAATTGCTTTGCTGGCAGATGGATTATGCATAGGGTCTCATTTTCTCTTTGCAGGCTGCAGTTTTTTCTCACTTTCTAATCAGATAATTCAATATGGTTTGCAGATGCGTTGCACTGTAGGGACATACACAACACTAAAAAGTTTTCATGGGGTTTTTTTCTGCAGCATTGGATTTGCTCCATACCAGTGATTTAACCCTTCAGAATCTAAAACATCTCAATAGGAAAGGAATTCACACAGGTAAGAGTTAGCATTTTAGTTTTGAGATAATGGAGCAATTTTCACTTTCTGTCCATCCTTCTTGCGTATAAAGGGGGAAAAAAAGTTGACAATCAGGCGCTTCATTTCAATTCAAGATTCAATGTCTCCTGCAATACTTCCTCAGTAAGAGCATCTGCAAAGTTTTTGCAAAGTTGTTTGCTTTATTCACCACGGGAAAGATAAGATGATCTGACATTTTGACTCACTGCAACTATATGGAGAACTCAAAGGCTTTTAAAAGAATCTATGTACTAAAAACTTAATGTATTACTTAGGTGGCATGCATAGTTCAGCCTTGTAGTGCCTGAAATGATTTCTGTACATCTGGTGGCTCAGGAGTTCCTGATTTATTTAAAGTGCTTTCAGGTATTTGTCCATGGGGAATAGAGACCTTATACTGATCTATCATTTTGTTCCTGCAGAGTATCTGATTCCTTGAAGAGCTCCTGTCGGTCCTTCTTTTCCTTCTATCAACAGAAGGTTGTTCTGAGTGTGCAGGTGTTCTTTGTCTCACTCTTCAGAGAGAAACTTCACCTTCTCATTATCCAGGCTGTTGCCCAGTGAGTGGATGACTGAATTTCTTCTGAGGTTTTGAAAAAACGCTTCCACATGTGGCTGTCCTCTCTGTGCACAGGACTTGCTGAGCCACATCAGGAAGGCTCCACTTCAGTAGCAGAGACCTCAGATTGGAGGACAAAAGAACTGTTAGACAGCCCCTGTATATTTTTGTATTAGTTCTTCAACCTGTCTGTTGCCATACTATTCTCCCAGGGTACAAGATTCTTGCTATAATGTAGAGATACCTCTTCCTACAGTTGATGTCATCAGTGAGATTCAGTATTTTTAAAGAAATACCAGAACATGCTGACATTGCAAAGAGGGCACAGTGCTTGTGCTTTCATGCAGCATCACTCTAACCAATTTCCCTATCCTGTCAGTTAATATTTGCAAGTGCAGCTGGAACCTGGAGGCCAGTGGGCTGTGGATGACAAATTTGTTTTGATCCAAGGAATGGAGGGTTCTTTTGAAATCAAAGTCATTGGTGTTGAAATCTAAATTAACATGACCCAATTGCCAAAGCTTCCTTGATGCAGAAGGAGGTTAATTAAGCAGCAATCTCTTCTCCTGAGCAGTGTCTGCTTTGAGAGAATGAATAACAACATGAGCGGGAGTCTACATAATACCATTAGGTTTATTACTCTGCTTTTGCAGCTTGCAGTAAAGAGGACTGCAGCAATTAATGAATGAAGTGGATACAATGCTGCAGCCAAGGTCAGGGTGAGGCATAAAATACAGAGCCGGCTCTGCCAGAGTCACATGCTGGCAGAAGAATGCACCACAGTTTGTCAGGAAAGGAAAAGGGGATCAGCTCATCCTTTCAGTGCAAAGAAATCTCTCCCTCACGTGTATCTGACAGCATCCAACCAAAACTCTCCAGGATGATACATGGGAGCAGAGAGGAAGTTAATGAAGGCCCCAGAGCCCAAGAGGACGGAGATGATTCAACCAATTAGCCAGAAACTGAAAATACTGCTTTGCAGATTGCTGGCTGTGGCAGGTTATATGTGCTGTCATGGGGAAAAAAAAAAAAAGGTGGCTCCAGTTCCAAATTTCATGCTCTTGCACCAGTATAAATGTATAAATTCCAAACAGTCACTGCTGACAGTTCACTGTTGTGTAGCACAGAGATGTAAATTTTGTTCCTCTTCTCAAGCTTGAGAACTGGTGCTTGACTGAAAACAAAGCCAACTAAGCCTGAAAGGCTGTAACAATATATATTCCTCTCTTTTCATTCCTTATACACCCAATTTAAAAGCGAACAGCCACACATGGCAATCACATTACAATTCCTTACATTTTCTTGTATTCTATTTCCCAGTCAATCAGCTCTCATCTGTTTTGCCTTTACCCTCTAAACTCTTCAGGGCATGGAATATCACTTTTCAGCTTGTACAGCATGGGAAAAAACAGGTCTTTGATTATTACTGTAATATAAATGCATATTTGTGATCACAATGATTGCAATTGCATAAAATGAAAATCATAAAGATCATTTCTCAAAGCTCCTGTTAAAGGCCATGAGATGATTGATCACTAGTGATAGAAACACATTTATTTCAGGGCAAGATAGGCTATCACGAAGGCTTAATATCTTCCACTGGAGCAGCTTGTTTGTTGGAAATAGGACACCATTGCCAGATGGAGCATAGGTCTGTGTGTTTATGTTCTGATGCAAAAAGCCTCATGAGTTCTGGGTCTTCCAAGATGAGGCAAGACAGTTGGTGTAATCTAGTTTGCAAGATGACCAGTGATGCATTTGAATAGCAAGTTTCTTCAGGCATATTTTTGCCATTAGAAAGGGCCACACTTTGCCAACCAGAGAACAGGGCAAGCAGCAGTCACCAAGCAGTATGGACTATTTGTGCAGAGCTGGAGGAATAGAAAACCATGCTGCTATAACTGTAAAAGAAACATTATATTTTCATAGAATTGATTATATGTGTAAATGTTTGCCCGCCTTCAGCCGTATACACATACTCCATGTAGGATAAAGCTTTTTCAGCATGTTCTAATGGTGGGGGAGGGGGTAGGAGAGAGGGGGACAGAGGGGGTGTTAAGTAGGTATAGAGCTTCCTTCTACCCTTTGAAAAACACCCATTTGTCTTCTGGCTTGTGTACGTGTGCTTGAAATGCACTCTGCTCTTCCTCATCGCCCCCAGTAGGGTGATGTTGCAAATGTGATGCGAGACGACCGTCAGCCACTCTCTCCCTCCGTGGAACTGCTTCAGAGCAGTGTTGTGCTTAAATTCAGTGTGAGGGGATGACCTGTGGTTTCTGGGTTGTGAAATGAGAGAGAATGCTTAGAGAGCTTTCTGTTGATATTGTTTTCTTGGTTTCCTTTTGATGATGGCATGTGTAGCCACATAACTATGTGATAAAGTGAAAAATAAGCTCTGGAAAGACCACAGCTCTGATGGCTACGTGTGTTCCAAATGGTAAATAAAAGACACGCCAGAAAGGAAGTGAAATATGTGGAAGGAAAAAAAAGAAATATTATTTATGTGTTTCTGTCCCAACCCTTGCAACTTCGCAGGTTTGTTTTTGTAATACTTTCTCCTGCATGGCTTTTAGTGATGACATTTGCTGAATAAGGCATGAGGATCTGATATAACACCTTTTCAAGTTTTCACTGTCATTTGTACTACAACATGAGGACCTTGACCAAGACTTGGGGTCCCAGGTCCTGTATAAAAATGTAGTCACTATTGAAAATAGCCCAAAGAGCTTGCAATCTCTATAAGGAATATGCATAGGAAGTGCCAATGAAAGCTCAGAGGCAGTGCTGTCAATGAAGCTTATCTATCTGCTTCTCTGGGTCAGAGTCTAATGTAATCTCTATATTGCACAACTTCTGCCAAATCTTTCTGATGACCTCTCAGCCCAGTTGATCTTGGCCACCAAATTGCTGAGTTGTAGGAACAGCAGATACCCAGAGCTTCAAGGCGTCTGTAGGAATAGATGAAGGAATAGAGTTCCATCTTTATTTTTTGCTGTACATGAATATGCTCGCAATCTGTGCAAGAATAAATTGCAGGCTAATTTAACCTTGGTATGCAAAGCAAGCTCCATAGTTTGCAGAGGGAATGTGAGTCAATCTGAACCTCCTGCACCTAAGTCAGACACATCACCTCCACTTGTCTGCGTGCTGTGTAATGAGGTATTTTCCTGAGGAGCAATGGGACAGATGACCTTCACAAGGCTCCAGCCTGGTGACACAGACAAATTGTGACACATATCTTTGACTTTCTGCTGCCTTCAGTTTACCATACTCCATTGCTACAGTGTACTGCCATGCCACTTTACTCCCACAGCAGCAGATGGGCTGTCTCCTTTCTAAATGGACATTTCCCAGCCCTGTCTTCTGGTAACTGGTAATGGTAAGTTGTCATCTTCTGCCCACAAGTGCTAGGGGACCTCTAGGGTTATAGAAAAGCGTGTAAGAGGTGGGCAACTTTGTGACCACAGGAAAACTCATTGCAAAAAACCCCAAAACAATTCCAAAGCTTACAAGTGATCAGCCACTAGTTCCTGCAGATCAGAGTCCCCCACAGCTTGCACATGCACGCACGGTGTGTGCAGTGGGTAGAGATTACAAGCAATATGAAGAATGGCCTGGTTGTGCTTTCTGCCCTCACAACTGCTGAGCTTTGTACGTGTGTGTAAGCACGGTGCCCCTGCTCCGCCCTTCACTTCCTTTTTTCATTTTCCGTCTCCTCAAGCAGGCACTGGCACATCACTCCTGTGTGTGTCACGTGTATTCTGTATATGTCACAAATACATAATGTCTAGTCCATCATGGTGCCAGCCCAAGTGCTTTCCAGGTGATATCCTAGCAGACAAGAAATATGAGAGGCCAGGCAGGATGAGCCAGCTGGCTTCAGCTGGGGAAGGAGGGACATTTGAGTGCAAGCCATTCATCATCGTCACAATGATGATGAGTCACCCAGGTATGCACAGTAACTATAGTAGTGGCTCTTCCAACGCCCGCAACATCCTTTGCACTGTCTCTTGGTTTCCTGTTACCAGCACAAAAACAGTTTGCCTTTAACCAGCAAGTAAAATCTTTTGTTTCTCTGTGTGTTCCCCCTATCTGGGATCCTTTAGGATTTTGCTGTCTCTTTGCAATATATATATGTATATGAGATGCTAAACTTGGAGAGATTACAGTGTGAACTCAATCCTAACTGATCTGAGACTGCTACTCAGCTGCTAGTGCTCATTCTGTTCAACAAGAAGCAGCACTGGATTGATAAATCCCTCAGATTTCACAGGTTTTTGCTTCTGATATTTTTCTTGCGCTCTTCAATAGTCAGAAGTGCTAAACGTTAGTTTGTTGACCCAGATTGCAACCCAGCATTCACATGAGGGAAGACACTCCCACAGCAAGTTGCACATCTGTGCAACTTCCTCACACAACTAATGATACATCAACTGGATTCTTCCCCTCAGTAAACGGACATAAGAACTTGTTGTTTGCAAGAACAAGGAATTAATCTTTATTGACCAAGCATTCGTTATGGCAGCTATCGAGAACAAATGAGTTTAATTTTTGTAAAGAGGAGGGTGAATGTCCTATTTTGCACTTGGGCAAGAAGGGTTAGTAAGGTCCTTGGTTTTCCTGGGCTGTAGCTGGGGTGCAACGTGAGTGCAACAAGCACCCCTGATGATTTGAACAGCTATAGCAGAGGCACAGGGAATCCACTCTCTGATCTATAGTCAAAAAGGAATGGTTATCAATGTTCTCACTGGGCTTAACAATAAAAGTGTTATGAATATATCTGAAGTCCAGGGCTAAAGCAAATTACAGCAAATTTGGAGGTGTAGGTAAGTCTTACTTTTAAATACAGGTAGTCTGATTTTAAAATTTTTCTGATCCTTCTTATATTTCAATGGCTGGTAAGTTGACCCAGACAAGTCAGCACACAGCCACGTCAAACATCATTAATCTGAAGATACCTTAGATGCAATGAACATACTGTGCTTGATGTGCAATCCAAGACATATGCTCACTGGTTTTTTATTTTATTTTATTTTTACATAGATACATAATGATGGGCAGAAAAGACCAAAGCTTGTGCCTGTTTGTGCAGTTGTTTGCCTGTCCGTACACATCGTATCCCTCCGTAGTTCCAATGTAGGAGATGATTTTGCTTTAAATCTTTTTTTAAATAGTGATTTCTATACAATGTGTGCAGCATGCAGTATTTAGCTGTGTGCAGAGATTCATTCTGTTGCAGACACAAACATGCAAGGACAGAAGAACCGCATCTTCTACATCTACACACTGACACTAACACTTGTGTCATGGTTGGTGACCCAGGACTTCCAGTTTCTGCCAGCTTCCCTCAATAGCAGCCCAAACAAAATGTTATTCTGTAAATTGATTGCACAGCAGATAGCTTTTCTTGTTGCAAATCTCCATAGTTCAGCAAATGGAAGGAGGGGGAAGGGAAAATCAAACTCCATGCCCTGGGAGCCAGGCTATCTTAGTGATTTACAAATGACCTCGGTGATTCCGGTCATTCTGGGCACTTAATATTGCTCAAGTCTCTCTGTCTCCCTCTCTCTTGCATTCTCTCTCAGCATAATAAAGCTGAGGAAATCCAGGAGACTAAATTCAGTGCTGCAGATTAGTGACAGGAAGGAAACTGGATATGCATGAATTAAATAAGACCATTTGTCTTTTCTGACCTGCAGATGTTTTTCTCACAGAAATGCAACTTTTTTTTGCAGGTGACACCCACACATCTCCTTCACTTACTGGCGATGATAAAAAAGGAGATAAACAACTGGAGCTCATGCAGTTGGGCTTAATCTTTGTATGTCATCATCGCCAAGCAAAGCCACAGCAGTAGGAAAACAGAGCTGGTTTCTGCTGCTTGTTTCTAACTGACATTTTTTCACCAGGCTGCTCATGTAACCTGTGGACTCTTTGAACTCCTCTTTGTACCTGCTGTCTTTCACAGTGCGTGGGTACTGCCATGCAGTGCTGAGCTGCAGTGCGTATTCTCTGCCTATACCCCAGTCCTCATTTTGCCTCTCTGCCTCAGGAGTTTGAAATCAGATTTCAAAACTACAACCTTAAACATCTTAATAAAAATTAAAAACAATAATAAAAAAAGAGAGTAGAAACAAAGGAACACTGATTTTGAAAACCTTATACTGCAGGTTAAATGTAGGATTTGTAAGTAAGTAATCCTATAATACAGAAAGGAGAAAAGACAGGCGTAAGGGTATTTTTAAATATTTTTTGTGTATGTATGGTTAATTTTACTTAAAATCTCATTAAATAACCACAGAACCTTCATCCTTCCAAGAGCTGCTTTTATTGGAGGATATTCACCAAAGCTGCACTTCAAACTAATGCATTTCTCTAGTTGCTGGAGAAAAGCTCTGGAGGTGCTTAACTCTGCTTTTCCTGCAGTCAGCCATTCATCCATCCTGCCTTTCCAGCCAGTTTGCTTGTCCATTGTCCTTTGAATACAATTTGTGCTTTCATCTCAAGGATTTCTTGGGAGTCGACAGCGCATCTACATCCACACACAGGACCTAATGCAGAGCAGCCTAAGCAGTAAAAAGTCCTTCTTGAGGCGTGAAGGGCTAGGATGTTTTTAATAGTTGTTTCTGGTAGTTGGCTTGGGAGAGGCAGAAGTCTGGGTTGTGCAGTGAATCCCGCAGCTGGTTTGTTCATTTCCATTCCCTGAGGGACTGTTCCAGAGCTTCACTGAAGTGGTTTCAGAATGGATTCTCTTTTAACCCTTTTTGCTTCTCCCATCCTTACTGGTGGATTGCTCCATCAAAGAGCTGGACTTAAAAGTGGTGTCAACTGTGTATGCCTGCAGCAGGGAGAGAGTTTATTCCCCTGTTGTCCAATTCATATTCATAACCTTATGCTTTTTTGTTGTTGTTAAGATAAAACATGTGCATTACTTCAACTTTCTGCCGAGAGAAAGCTACAAGGGATAATGCTCCCAAAGGTGACATTCCGCCCTAGACTCCAGTCCCTGTCCCTGCATATCAGGAGCTGATGAACTATGCAAACAGAGAAACTATTTCCTTTCTGTGGCCAGTTTTGATTTGACTGAGGGAGGCTGAGAAGCCCAGGAAGAAATGTGAGCAACCTACTTCATTATTTTCATGGGAAAAAAAATGAATCAGCTCTCGTCTTGACCACTGGTGTTTGAAGATTAAAGTAGCCCAAGGGCTGTCACAGGCAGTGAGCATAGCAGGAAAATTAGTTCGTTCTGACTCACGACAGAGTGATCTAATTTAATGGGGCACTGACAAGGCTATCGGGCATTAATTTAGCTGTTATCTAAGACAGCCTGATTGCTGGTTGCGTCCTGCTGCACCCTCCACGTGAGGGGCTTGAGCTGTCACTGGGAATCTGTAGCTGCAGCGCGGCCAGCTGAGCGCCGGCTCCGGCCGTGCCCGGGGCTTCCCGCAGCGCTGCGCCCGGAGCGCGGCAGGCACCGCTCGGCGTGGGCTCCGCTTGGAAGGGCAGGATGCAACGGGCATTAAAGAGCCGCGCCGGGCACACAAGGGGGCAGAAGGGAGGCTGGATAGGAAAGCTCCCTTCTGGCATTTCCTGCCTTTGATTTCTTAATTTTGCAACCTGATCTCTTGTCTTTTAAGGTACTTTAGTATGTAATTTCTTAAGCCTCTTTATTTTAGAGAAAAAGGATATTGTAAAAAGGCCATTTGATCCTCCTACCAGATTGAAACCACTAGTCTAGTTTCCACAGAACTGTACTGTTACTAATTGCTTGTTTGCATCTTTGATTTTGCTGGTTAGGTACTAATCTTTCCGGTCTGAAGAACTAGAGTTGTTCCAACCCATGAGAACATTTCAACCTAATCCAGAATCGTTCCCTTGAAGGAATAAAAAGACAGTGAGGAAAAGGAATGATGTGGTCACATAATGATGTAATGGTTAGGGAAAATCTGGCATTTGAAAATTCCTCATAATTTCAATGGTCAGATGAATAGTCAGCTCCCAAAAAGTGAAGGGCTCCTGGTAAGTTTATGGGACCTGAAAATAAAGTTACATTTAACTTTTCTTTTTGAAAAGGACTGGAGAACATGGTGGGAGGAAGTAAGAATCAGTGCCTTGATCCTGGAGATCCAGTAAAAAAAAAAAAAAAAAAAAAAAAAAAAAAAAAAAAAAAAAGAAAAAGACAAAAAACCTACCATGAATTTGAGACCATTCAACTTTCTGTTCCTTTGCAAATCGGTTTGTATGAAATTGGCAGCTTCCTAATACTTTGTCAGCCAAATTGGCCACATCAGACTATCTGCATGCCCTTGAGGCTGGAATAGTAACATACTGTAATGTGATGCTCTAACAAAAGCACCTAATTGTGAAGAACAATCCGTTTGCATCAAGATAAGCAGCTAGTTTCCTTCTCACAGCCACTTAAAGGCACTGGCTTAGGGTACAAATTACTACCTAGTGCTGTTTTCAGCCTCTCCCTCTTTACTGGACCTTAAAAAAGCTGATGCTGTACTCATCACCCTAACCTGTTTTCTGGTTAGTATGAGTGACTAACAAAATTATGTCTTGGTCTGTGATTCATCTTGAATAACACATTTTCCAGTCACGCAGCAAAGCCTTGCTGAAAATGGGAAGATTTGATCTTTAGCACTGAAGCCTTTGCCTGTGTGCTCCTAAAACTCGAGCTTTTTGTACCATGTTTTTATTAGTCAAACACACCATCAGTAGCCAAATTTGCTTCTGCTGTCAGGACATGTCTGCAGGCACAATGAACCTGGCAATAGCCAAAAGACTGCTATGCACAGGAAATGAAATGTATAGAAATTAAATGCATTTTGGAAGCACGTGGTGTGTGGGATTCCCACGTGGCTGTTTGGCCCAACTGAAAATCTGAAGATGATGGGAAAAATCAAAGGGATGAAAGACCCCAAATCCTTCAAACAGAGAACAAGTACCTATCCAATCACCACATGGCTTCAATCTCCTGTGGCAACTCCTTATCCCAAACGGAGAAGGAATGTGGCATACAAGACAGCCTTTGTGAAACAAATAACCAGTCAGGCACGGGCACATGTGGAAAGCTGCACAGTGATGTTGGAGATTAACAAACAGGATGGGTTCCTGAACTGCTGAGTCTGGCATTGAAGCAAAAGGAAAAAGATGAGCAAAAAAAGTGAAGAAGGAAGATGTGATATTGCTTGGCAGAGTTGCTGGATTCATGTTTGTAGCTGCAGAAGAAAGAAGAGGCATTTTGAAAAAAAACATGATATGGGAGGAGGATATTGGAATTTGGGATATTCAAACTAGAAGGAACATCCAAGACTTTCGGCTTTAGTACCCTTTACAACCCCAATGGGGAAGGGTCAAGACACTACAAGGATAACACAGGCTACCTCTTCTAGGGAGTTGGCCCCTGGAAACACAGAAGAGCCAGGCTGTGGTTTCATGTTGTGCTGGAGACGTGCAGAACAGGAATCAGCATGCAGGGGGCTGGAGCTGCACAACCCATAGCTGACCTCTTGCAACATATGTTGATTGCTGATATGATATGATGACTGCAGATCAGATGTTCACTTGACACTGAGATCCAAAAGTGGGGGAAAGGCTGATGAAAAATTAAATCACTCCTCAGCAGGATTATATTTGCATTTGAATTAAAACCTGGATGTAAGACAAAAAACCCTATTGATCTGCTGCCCTCCATGAGGGCCAGTTTCCAAGTTCAGAGCAGCAGCAGAGGGAGGCTTCTCTTTACATCATCCCATAAACAGTATCTAGACCCCAAAGGCAGGGCCAGGGAGGGCCAGGGTTGTCCTGACATGTTATGCACTGCCTAAAACCAGATGGAATAAATTAGAATCGCTGTTTGTCAAATATGCTAATCCACATACAAAAAGTCAGACTCCAGGACTAACTGGTTTGCTTCTCTGCAAACACTTTATTTCAATCCCTTACAGTGGTGGATAAAAGGTATTTACTGGTATCCCATCTCCAACAGTGTGTAATTCATGTCCCTACAGAGCTTTAATAGAACAGCAATGATCATGTTAACAGGGTGCTGAGGCCTCTCCTGTCCTGCTTCCTCACTTTTTTGTTTCAGGTTTAGGATGTTTCCCTTTATGTCTCTTCCTTTTTTGTCAGTCAAATGAATTAATACATGTTCCAAATGTTCCAGGACTTACTTTCCAGTATTATGTCCTAGGAGCTATCACTATGTTTTAAATATGGGAAGTACAAAAGTGTTAGGGAGAAGAAAGCAAATTATACCAAGATTTGCTTTAGAAGTAATACTTTTCTCTGACTAGCCTCAGGCCTAATACATTTATTCAGGATTTAATTTGCTGTATCTATTTAATAATTTTAAAATGAGATTGCAAAAAGCATAATGAAGCTCTAAGGAATCTAGATACAATGAAATAGATACATCTATATCTAAAAATACAAATGCAGTTTACAAAGAACATTTTTCCAGTTTTGTGCTTTTGATATACATTTGCCATCTCACCTTGCATCTGCAGTGGAAGATGTGATTTTCACAGTGTATTGTAATCAGAGCACTTGTTAATGTTGTGTGGTCCAATGACAACACCAGAGCACGAGGAGAGAGCACCATACCCCGAGAGAGGAGGAGCTCAGCCTGCTGCTCTCTGCTGGGAGTGGCTGGGTGCCCCAGCACAGGGTCATTCATACCTCCCCTCCAAGTGAGCAGGGAGGTGACAAGTTCTTAGCGTCCCCACAGTCAGTACCAGCAAGGAGGGCCAGGCCGGGACCATTCAAGGACTGCCATGTGTCCTGCCTGGCTCTTTCCCCTCTTCCCCCTGCACCTGTTTCTTGCTGCCTCAGCTGCAGTACAAAGGTGCAGTGAGGGGTTTTTCAGGAAAAGATAAAAATTGTGCATGGGAAGATGTCAGCCTTGGGCTGTTTGTGCATGTGGAGAGGGGAAAGGAGAAGAAATAAATAACACTTCATTTTGAATGTCTTCAGCCCAATCATAAGCCTTTGGGTTTGCTGAACTGAGTCAGAGCAAGGCTCTCAAGACCTGCTGGGTCCATGACTGCACTCTCATGCCAAAGACACAGCACTGCCACTTGGATCTCTCGGGCCTCGCTTACCATTGCATTGGGGGCCCTGTCCCCAGAGCTGCGGCCCCAGCTGGGGACAGCTGGGGGGACAGCAAGCACCTCCCCACTGCTCAGAGGTGGCACAGCACCCTCCAGGAACATGGTTCATGGTAATGTGACTCAGAATGAAAGGTTTGGGGCCCAGTCAGCAAGCTCAAATAAAATTTTCCATTTGGAAGAACCAAAGTTTTTTCTTGGATTAAGACATCAAAGCGGATCATTGCCATATTTCCACGTCTACTTTTATCCTGTCCCCTCAAAGAAAAAAAGAATCTTCTTATTCTGATTTGGAGGAAATTAAGTGTTGTACAATCCCAATTTTATTTCAAGTGAGGAATATGGATTTTTTTTCTTTTAATGGTTTATTCAGTAGTCTCTATAAAACAAATCTTGTCTCCTCAGTATGAAAACGGGTTTTATGCCAAAACAATCCTAATTACAATTTAGGATGTCCTGTTATTGTAAACATGATAAATTGAAAGAATGAATCAGGTTTGGCTGAAGACTTTGTCCTACTGCACCATGGAACAGTCCTGAAGAACACCTTTAGATAGAAATATAACCTCCAGATAACACAGAGTTCCTCAAAGTGCCCAGAGCAGACTCTGCTGATGGCCGAGCACTTGCAGGTCCAATTCACAATACGGGGAGTGAAGAATCTTCTAACACCCCAAAAGTTGGGTCCTTAAGGGAAAAAAAATTCAAGTGATCTTTAGCTGCTCATAAGTGGACCCAGATTTTTGAAAGACCTCTGGTACAAGGTACAAGGTACCAGAAGATGTGCATGAATTTTCAGAGGGACTGAGCAGAACACATTTTGGATAGAAACAAAAATTCAAAAATGAAAGTACAAAATCTCAGAATCTGACCTCTGTGTCTTCTAATACTTCACATATGAATTTGTGTTCCTTTGCTGTAGAAGGCAAAAAATCCAGAAACAAGGTTCTTCATGACAAAGACAAATCTTCCTCCTCTCCTGCTTGTCTTGATTTGGTGTTCAGGTTGATTGCTTTCTCACTATGAAGTTGATTGGTCATGACTGCAGATCGCCTTGTGAACATATACAAGGTGTCCAACCTAGGGACTCACATGTTGAAGCTTTACTAATTTTCTATCAGATTGATTTGTCCTTGTGGATTATTTGTGCCATAATTTGATGCCTTCTGACTGATCTTTTCCTCTTTCTTTTAAGCATGTGTTCTGAACTTCAAACTGTGTTCTGGTCTTGTAGAGAAGAAAAGATTATTCTTTATATTTTGCTGCGTTTAACAGCAACAAAGGTTTCTGAGGATTAGACACACAGGAAAGGAAATTAAGACAGCAGTTATTGGAAAAGATCAGAACTTCTGCTTCTCCCAACAGCTGAGCAAAACCGCAAGTGTTAGGAAGAGACCAGTTCTGAGGTCTGATGCCATCTTTTCATCTTACCCACTGACAACCCCAGCACAAGCTGGGCCTCATTTTCAGCCATCATGAAGAACAATTCTTTTTTTACTCCCCCACCCCCCACCCCCGCCCCACTTTTTCTGTTTGTTGGTTTGCTTCTTTTAGTATATTATATCAAAGTTTAGGCAATACTTGCTATGGTGTAGGTATCCTTGATCAATAGCAACAAACATGAGAAAATGAGAGGCTGTCCTTCCATGTCCCAGAGCAAGTGGCTGCCTAGAGAAGCACACAAGGCTGCTGTGGGTCGGCTGGGGGGTCTCACGGCTGCCAGGACCGATACGCAGTGTAGTCTCGTGTTGGGGCATAGGATGGATAACCCTTGTTCTTCTGGTATGGTGGGTGCCGGGGGGTCATGTTCATGTAGTCACTCTGATGGTACACATTCCTTCTGGATTTTTGCTATGGGAGAAGGGTAAAGAGAATTGTGAAAGCTCTCATCCTAACTGTTGACAGTTCTGGCCCTAGGTCCTTATTCAGGGAAGCAGGCATATTTATAAGGCAGATTCAGGTTTAAATACATTTACAAAGAATTAGAACACGGAATTTGCCCAACCTGAATGTAAGTCTCCATCTTATCTGCTAAGAGATTTACAGTGTTAGTTCTCCAGATAAAGGAATGCTACAAACCAAGGATGCCTTTCACCATCACTTCTCATCTGTGGAATGATTCAGCAGAAACAATACAGTCTGATCTGTGAAGGCTGTCCTCATTTATTAGGAGGAAAAGAGAAATTAACTCACACAGAATAAGAGCAGGAAAAATCAGCCCATACTGTGTGTACCATGGTTTGCCTACCATTTACAGCAGTAACACACAATGCATATGTTGTTCTGAACCTTTCTTCAAGGGGCAAAAGAATCAGAGCTGATGTTAATCATTTATGTCTCCCCTATCTGGGCCTCAAAGATCTCCTTTCTACTGTTGAATTCCTGCTTATAATGCCCCTGTGAGACAAGGGAAGCATCAGCTCTTTCAGAAATAAGAGTAACAGAAGACAGGTGAAATAATTTGCTTAAGATCACAGAGAAGCTTGTGACTACATCAGCATTTCAGCTTCTGACTGCTGCAGGCTGTGCACAAGGTTGGTATTTTTTACATAGCTTAAGGCTTTATTGATCAAGGGTAGATAAAGTGCTTCCATGCTTTTTCCTTAATACTGATCATACCTGCTTTTGCAATCTCCCTGTTACTGAAATTTCCTTCCTATGTACAGAAATAGTTGAATATGCTGCACTATATGTGTGATGCCGTGGAACTGGAGGAGGTTTGCATTAGAAAATCTGATGGCTGAGTTATGTTGTATTTGCAGAGTGAGGCAGTTACTATGCTATATTGTAAGCTTTTTTATATTAATATTATATATGTGCAAAATGTTGACTCTAAGTTACATACCGCTTAAGCCATGTAATGCAGTCAATGCATGTAAAGCATTAGATAGAAAAGCTTTATCTGTTTGTGTTCATCTCCATAATATAGGATTTTTAATTCATCTAAGAGGTAATTTTGCACTGGAGAAAGACATTTTGCTAGCATGAGTGAATGTTGGGCTGTTACATGATCAAAGACTGATACTTTTGAAGAAAACATATTTCCTTCAGAGAAGACAGAACTGTATGAAAATAGATAAATCTTCAGCTGCTTTCAAGAGCTCAAATGATCAGGCTTGCCATGTCTGTTGAGTATCACATTTAGGACCTTTTTTTACAATTCACAGTGTCTTCTAGGCAGCTGTGTTTACATTCAGCAACACTCTAAATACACCCACAATCAGAGTACATATTATCCAAAGAATACGACCAGCAAGTGAAAATTGATGGAGCAAACAACACACATGGCAGTGCAGCCTTGTCATTGTTCTTGGGGGCAGACATGTTAGTAGCAAAGTGTGTAGCCATTAGGTACCAAATGAATATAGCACAGAGAAAATGGTTCAGATGGTAAATGATGGATTTAAAGCTATACTGTTTCACCAGGCACAGGCACAGTAGCACAGCACTGTAACACCAGCAGCTGTTCGCTGTAATCCTCTCAGCTCTCCTCAGAATCAGCCTCTACAGTAGGGCACAAAAAAGGACCACTTAACCTGCCTTTGCATCTTGCTACAGCAATGCCCCCTTGGATTGTTTTCCATTAGAAATAGCCATAGATTAGGAAAGTGTGTTTTTGTGAAACACTTAACAGATCTCAGGCTTCAGCTAGCAGTGACAGCGGCTTTCCGTATACATGGAACATTTAACCTGTGAGACACTCTGGACCCTTTACACTGGCTACCTCATAATGTGCTGAAAATCTCAATTTAACAACAGAGAGGGGAAAGTCAGAGTGCAAGGAGTAGAGTTCTCTGTATTCAAGTCTTTCTCACATGAACTAAGTAGTGTAAATTGGCTCTGGAGATCACAGTCCTAAGGCTTGTCGAGGAAGATGTCCTTCTGCTGCCTCTGCATCATGCCTCTCCCTCTCTTTACTTCAGCAGGCACAACTGGGTGTGACTTGGGCCAGACAACTCTCCAGAGATATTAGAAAGCAATAATAATGAGTCATAACCCTGTCTCAGCTTTCTTAGCATTAACGTACAGACAGGGGACTACTGAGATGCAGGTGCTCCTGTTCGCTTGCAGTCAAACTGCAGGAAATACTGATTACTCAAGGGAATGTCTGGATAGGCACAAGACACCAGTCCAGATGGTCTTGGGCCAACTGAGGGCTGCCTAAATATTGTTGTATTGTAGGTGAGCTCCTGTCAGTATAGTCTCAAATGGTTTTGCCAGAAATACTTGTAGTTCTAGGTTTCCCTGACAGGGACAACTGGCAGAGGGTAGGGACAATGTCCCAGTATTGCTGGTGTGCAGGGCTCTGTCAACACTATGGCGTTACTGTTTGTTTTAGGACTCAATGGCAGAGGCCTGACTGCCCACCTGGAGAGCATGTGGTGTTTCAGCTCTCTTGGGGTACAGCATGGGTGTGTATACGCAGCTGGAGTGAAGAAACTCATCCTGAGCAGAAGGGCTATCACTGAGCTAGGGGTAAACATGACGAGTATAGCCTGAGACATGAACTAGGGACAAAGAGCGTACAGAGCAAAGGAAAACAGAGTTTCTTACCCAGTAGTAAATAAAACCTGCAGTTATTAGCATGCTGTAGAAAGCAAGAACTCCAGTCACTGTTGCCATAATCCACAAAGTAATTGCAGACTGAGGCTCTTGTGTTTGGATGGGTGTCTCTTTAAGGAAAGAGCAAAGAAAACTTTAGGTACATGAAAACAAAAACATCAGTCTCTGCTTATTTACTCCTTGTTTCAATGTGTCATTTGTATTAATCATCATTTTAAGATGTCTTGTTCAGAACATCAGGTGCGGGAATGTAGTTTTACTAGGCNTAAGGAATCAAATTGCCTCAAGCCATTATGTAGGGAGTGTGTATAGGGAGGATATTGGCCTACAGAGATTTCCCAGCTTACCTTGCACATGAATGACGGTCCCGTTGCTCTTCTCATTGTAGACATACGGGGGTGGATACATGGCCTCAATTTTGCAGAAGTAGATGTCAGTTTGGTTGGCACTCATGTTCCAAAGATTGAAGATAACTTTGTCTTTATAATGAGTCCCCTGGCAGTTGAATTCTTTATGTGAAATACTGCTCATTTGGGTTGTGTTCCATGAAATAAAGCAAACTTCAACTGCACTGTCCGTTCCTTTGTGCAGTGAAGCTCGGAATTCCTTCCCTGTTCCATTGTATGTGTAGTTGCAAACTAGAGTTGCATTCTTGTTAGCTACAGTGAGCAAAGGACTCTGAGCCACTAAAATCTTGTTTTCTGGAAGGGAGGGAAGAAAAGTGAGAAAAGCATTTGTTTATAAAATACAGCATGAGACTTCAGAACCACACATCCTCCTGTGCAACTCTTCTCCATATCCCCTCTCACCTGCTGACACTCTCAACTAGGGAGTAAGTAACCACAAAACTGCAGAAAGCAGTTTCTCACAAGAGCTATTGTTGCAACAATCTGCCTCTATATAAATAATTACACAGTCACTAGAGGAGACTGTGCAGTCAAGAGTGTTTTTCTTCAGTCAGAAAACTAACACAGACAGAGGCCCATCTGATTAAGATTCAACATCAGGGCTCAGAAGGCTAGTCTCTGTCTGTGTGCATGTGTATATGTATAAGGCCACCTAAGCCAGAAGCAGTTTCCCAGGGGACATTATGGAGTGAAAATACTATTAATTGAATGCTTAGTTTAGCAGTCAGATAAGAGATTATTTATACATTTGCTTTTTTATTCAAGGACTCCTGAAGAGTGTGCAGGTGGATTTGCTGAGAAGTTTCAGGGGTTTGGACTTCTGCGCAATGAACACTAAAAGAAAGAACTGCTATCATTTTAGTGTAAAATACGTGATTTCTCTAGCTAGCAGCTGTAGTGGATTCCTAATCTCTCTAAGGACTCAGGAGCTGACTAATTTGACACTGCATTGGCACTTAGCACTTGAACAGCCTGCAAAAAAACATGTCACATGAAGGTATAATTCAATTTGAATTGACCAGACTGATACATAAACAGGAAGTGTTTTCTGACATGTAGGCCTGTGTTCTACCATCTGCCAAACAATGAAACACTGCAAGGACTATGCAGAAAGAAAACGTCTTCCAAGAAAAGTCATCATACAAATGAGGCCCTACTTTTCAAATGATGACCCCCTAAGCAAGAGGAAGGGAGTTTTGGCTTTTAAGCTAGGAACTTGCCAAAGCTTTTGTGTGTGTGCATGACCACGTAAATCTGTATGCAAGCTCAGCTCAGATGAGGTCTGGATAGTCTTTTACAGATCCCTGAAAGTCGCTGTGAGAATGATAATTGTACCTCTTGTCCTCAAAATGTGCTGCAAACATTTACTTTTTCTACTTAATCTGTGTGGGAAGACTTCAAAAAGGGAAATGAAGTGGGAAGGAGGCCAGATCCAGAATGCCCAGGAAATTAGCACGTCACCATGTTTAACAATATTCAGGACCAAATGAGTACATTTAGTGTGTTCATGCCTGCACAAGAATATGGAGCACCCCAGCCTCTTGAGCAGGTTACTCCTTTGGGATGAATGTGGTCCAGGGAGTAGAGTAAACACAAAGATTTGTGAGATGGCCAGGACTAGTGGTAAGGTGGGGGCAGTAAAAACAACCCCCAGCTAGCAAGTTCTCCAATTACCAGCAGAACCCATAAAACTGCTGCAGTTGTTAATTTTCTCATTGAAAGTCTCATTTACTAGCCCTTGCTTCTAATTAGAGCAGGAAGAAGTAAGACAGGGAATGCTCTACTGCCTCATCTTTAGCAAAGAAAGATTGTAGTCCATTCTCCTTGTGTCTCTGCTCAGCATCATTAGCACTGGGGGTGGAGGAGAGCTCCTCACTACTCTGAAACCACATGTTTGCAGGGAACCCAAGCACTGTAAAACTTTGGATGAAGGACGAGCGTTTCCAGGCTTTCTAGCAGAAAGAGACATGGATCTTGGAATCCTGGGACTAAGTGGCAAAAAAAACCCAAAAAAACAGACAAGGCAAGTTCTTACGTGAGGTGGTTGGTGCCTGTGGTGAATTTTCATTGAAATGAAGACATTTCAGCAAAACATTTCAGTTTCATCTAATCACCATTTTCCGACAAAAGCTCTCACATAGGCTTATAAGGCATTCTAGTAAAGGGTGAGGTTTGGATTCCACTCCTTTAGATAAGCTATTTGATCATATTTTTGTGGGCCAGAAAATTGATGTTTGGCCTAAGTGGCAATTTGCAAGTCTGCAGTACAATTGGTTTACCTTTGGCACAGCAGAATTCTACATATCTCACTTGAGACTGAGTTATTCTTCTAATTTGTGCTGTAGTAGTTGCCCACCACTAGAACCCTGATTGTCACAGGGACTGATTACACCTTCAGAAGAGACCTTTTCTGTCTCAGAGTTGCCAACTGAAATAGGCGTCCCAGAACAGACACCTGTTGCACTTCAGAAAAGTGCTCACCTGTTCTCACTGCAAGTACTTATAGGAAACACATGGATAATTATTGCTGAGCCTGATTGGATTTTCACTATGGCCAGAGGAAAGTCAAAGAGCACACAAAATCTCATCACTGAGGGATTACCTTCAGATATTATTTAGGCTCATCTGCAGACCCTTATGACTTACCCCCACCTTTTGGTGTTGTCCAGCTAATCTGCATTCCTGACATTTCGTACCTCACTTCATGCCTTGAGCTCTACTATTTAACTACAGCTTTGGACTATTTATGTTCCTGCAGTGATGTTGTGCTAGTTGGCAACCAGTTTCTTTTGATACACCTGCCTAAGAAGATGAGTTCCTTTAACTTGTTTCCACCTCCTGGATTTATAGTTGGTCTGTTTGCCTTGGCTTGCAGGGGTGGGTGTGATAGGCCAGCCCCATGCTGCTGATGCTGGGATGCAGGCTGGCTGAGCAGTGGGAAAAAGTCATTGGTGGAACGAAGAACACTCCTACGTGATTTAAGCTAAGCACCCAAATCCACTTCCACAAAGTGGCTCTGCTAGTTCAAATCTAAGTTGACGGAGATATTTTTGGTTTCATTTGTAGGAACTGATTAGCACCACATGAACGTGTTGGGTTGCAATGCCAGCAGAGGCAAAGCAAGCTTACCCCACCAGCATGTTAGACAAGCCCTGCTGTCATTCTCCTCCTCTGCAGTGGGAGGTTTTTTTGAACTGAGGAAAGTCAATCATGCCAAAATGTCGATTAGTTTCATGGGGAGAACAGAGTAATGCCAAACATTCCTCACTTGACTTGTGATCTGAATAGGATTTGACTGCGTTCTTAGTAGGATCTGAACCCTTCTGAGCAAACATGGGCTGAGACTGCTTTTGCCTTCACAGAGCCAGTTTTTCTCATAAGTGTCACTTTGGGTTTGTTAAAATGGTGAAACTCTGAAACATTTAGTAGGTGTTTTCATTCCCCTAAAAAGGGTTATGACTGCCACTTCCAGAGCTATGTTCAGTTGTATTGTATAGTAATAAATATCTACACCTTGGCCTTACCCACAGCCATGAAAATTGCAGTTATGAAAAATTAGTGTTTACAGTTTCAAAAAGTCATGAAGTTTAAAAATGTAAAATCATTTAAGTTGGTGTGCACAGGCTGAAAGCCTTCTCAGAATCTTAGGATTTATATGTAATGGTATGTAAGATCTCTAAATGTTTGTTAAGCTTTTTGATAACTTATTTGTCATAGTAGGCATCTCTTATAATCACATGTGAGGGGTTTTTGCATAATGAAAGAAAACACCATTGATATACAATATCTTTAAAATACTGATTTCTGATCATGGACCCTGGATGTAAGCAAAACTTCATTGAAGTTTTTTTTGGGTTTTTTTCTTTCTTATTTGCCAAGAAAGTGAAATAGAGTTGACAAAGTACGGAAAATAACTATTTTGGGGTGTTTTGGTTTGGTTTTCTTTTTTTTTTCCCCAGAACTGAATCATCATCAGCTATTGGAAAAAAATATTCTACTAACAATATTTAGTATTCTCTTTCATGCCAGTTGACTTCAGGGAGCTATTTTCCAGTGCAAGGAATCTGAGATAAGTTGGTATTTCTATAAGCACAGGAAAGAAATAGCCCCCTTAATTCCCTGGGAAGATAGGGGAAAAAGGAGTTTGTTTAACCCACAAACAGAAAGGCATACAGATATGTTATAAACAAAGCTATTCCACTTTTCCTGCTGCTGCTCTGTTGTTCAATTACATTTACTTTTCTGTCCTAGGTACAAGGGTCTTCCTCTTTTACTTTGGTTTGAGGCCACCCAGCTGTGTGTGTAATGTGCAGCTGGAGGGATCTGCCTCTTCTGGACATCACAGATTCACTTTCTGCTAAACTTTCTTACCTTGCTGGAGTGCTGCAGGCAGCATAGTACTCCACTGAGCCCAGCTGACACTCTTGCTTTAATCAAACCCACTGTGAGCACAGGGGGTTTTCTTGGCGGTTTGTGATTTATTTTTTTTTAAACAAGAATTTGTTGATGTCATCCTAATCTCAGCTAACCTTGCCTCATCCATCTTCTGCATTCTGGTAACCTCGGTGGGTTAGAGGTTGAATTTAACCCCCAGAGACCATAAGCCAGAAGGTTATGTGGGTAATAAAAAGATGAGGTCAATTGTGGTACACTGCAGTGGGAACCTGCTTTTTTTACGTCTTTCATAAAATACCAGACACTTGATCTAGCTGCCTCTGTGACAGACCACAGCAAGGTAATGATTTAGCCAACAAAAAGAAGAGGAGGACAAACTTAGTAAACATTAGTGTTCTGCAAAAGGAAAAGGATTAAACAAAAATGCCGAGTCCCTTTCTATGATTCAAACTCAACCTGCAGCAATCACTGGGGTATCTAAAAACAGCAGAACAGGACAAATTCTGTCATTTCCCCCAAACCAAAATACTTGAGGCCCATAATACACTTTGTGGATTGAGGAAGTCCTGCAGGGTTTTGACCTGCCTTAATGTTTTCCGTATACTAAGGATCAATCATCTGGATGAAAATGAAGATAAGAGGTGTAGAAAATAGAAGGGGAATAGGCGGGAGTCCTGAGAAGCAAATAACCTCAAATGCGTCTCTTTAAGTTGAACAGTCCTGGTGAGGCTGTTGGAGAAACTCAAGTTCTTTATGGAAAGCAAGTGTATAAATGTCTGTAGTGTCATGGCATAACTCCTGTGTCTGATAACCACACACTGTATTTTATTTTGTTACTGTTCAAAATATTGGCTTAAAAGCTGTTCACACCTCACGGAAATGTGTTTTAAACTCTTAACCCACTGCTGATACTTTACCGCTCCTGGAATTAGTGTATTCTCTGACAACCCAGGGGTCTGCTGTGGAAATAATTATGATATTGCAAACACAGAATTATAAACATGGGAAAGGACAGGTATGAAAAAAACCTATGATCTCTGAAAGAAATGTAGATCACTGTATCATGCAAATTACAATGCCTTCACTGAGGAAAAGAAGCATGAAAAGGCAGAAATAAGGGGAAAATGGATTCAACTGAATCTCTCATACTAGAAAAAAGCAACTTTTAAAAGACGTTCTAGATGTTAAAAGTTTTGTACTGTAAAACAGATTTTTATTCCTATCTGTAACTTCCCTGAAAAATACAAAGCACTGCTATTTGGAGAAGACCCAGTAACAACAGTTCACAGCCAGTGGCTTGAAAAATTGTCTGTCTCAAGATTATCCTAGCAAAAGGCAGCATGCTTTGCCTTGCCTTGCATTTTAATGTAGTTGTTGGAAAGACATGTTAGCTCTGAACATACGAACAGTGCATCAGCAAGACAACACCAAGATAAATATCCTCAGCCAAATAACTGAAGAGTCAGAAGGATTCACTAAGACTCAGTATTTCAAAATCGCAATTTTGTTTTTGCTGAAAATCTTCGGAAAGAAACTAGATATCTAGTAAGTATCAATAAAACACTTAACAGTGCAAAAATCAGGAACTTTGCAATTCCATTCTCCCATATCTCAGCCCAGTAAACAACTCTACATTTGAACCTTTTATTTGTTAGTCCTGTGAGGATGTTGGTGGGCTCAGCTCTGGAGCCCAGCACACTGAGCCAAGCCATGGAGGGATCTGAAGCTTCACACAGGAGACTTGGGGGTGGTGGAGAGGCTGCCCCAGGAGAGGCACTGGTTCCAGGTCTGCTCAGACCCACTGCCCCTCAAGAGAAGGCACATATAATCACTTGCAAAGAGTAGGAGGAAGGTGGAATACAACTCCCTTCTACCTATGCATGCAATTTCCAAATGAATCTAAAGAGAAGTCAAATTAAACAAAAACTCTTAGATCTTATTGCAGAGGGATACTTGTGGCAGAAGAAGTGGTCTCTCGGTTGGTTATATCAAGTTGATCCATGTGCAGTCTTAGCAGCATGCTGTCTCTCCTTTTTCATCCAAACCCAGAACAATTTGTGCAAAATTAATTCAAAGCTATACTAGACCTTCTACCCCTTGATGATCAAAGTGAGGAAAAATAGTGGAAAGGATTGAAATGTGGGGTTTTTTGTTACCTGTTACATCAGCAGTGGGGATGAAGCAGAGCACCACGAGGATCCCCAGGAGCATGGTGCTAATGGTGGGCCCGATGCCTTGTCCCCACCCCCTGCAGGCACTGCCACGTCTCCCAGGGCCCCACGCCACCGGTCTCCCTTCCCTGTGGGGCCAACCTGCACCCTCGGTTGCTCACACAACTTCTCTCTTCCTCCCTCTGCAGCACATGATACACTGCCAAGTGAAACCACTGCAATGGCAATGCTTGAACAGGAAGTTAAATTGTTTGATTATTTTAGTCTTACAGAGTTGCCTCTGCAAAGCTCAGTAATGCTTAAAAGGTGATGGAAGTCTGCCTTTCAAAATAGGGACTACTGGCCCTGTATTGCAAGATGTCCTTGTGTTTGCGGCTCTGCAGGGCTGCTCCTGTCAGGGAGGAATGGACTTCCCTGGAGACACAGTGCTTTCTTTACTGAGAGTACATACAGACTGTTTCCATCTGGTTCCATCACCATAGTGGAAGGAAACACCAGTGGCCTGACTTGACCCCTCAGGAAGTTGTGTGCTCAGGAAGCTCTGTCTTTCCTCACCCCTAGGAGCAGAAATCTCCCTCTCTTGGCCTGCTGGCTTGCTTCTGCCTGCCTTCCCAGCCCCTGGGAACAGTGACATATTTTGGCAGTGGTTTGTTCACATTCATTTTTCTGCATCTGCTTGCTGCCTGAATGCAAAGCAAATAGTGCAAGAACCAGTGATCTGTTATACCTTCACGTTTTGAAAAATGTTATGAATGAGTAATCCAATTAACATCTTAAGTGAAGGCAGTATGCCGCAAACACACTTCTCAGTCAGTGCTTTCATAAAGGTCTTATTATGTAAAGTTTTTCTCTTCAGCTTACTGGGTAAATGCTTGCTTTTCTTTGCCTTGTGAGCTCAATGTCACCTCTTCCTTTGCAAGAGCAGGGTTGCCAGCTGATGGCATTTATAACTGTAAGGAGCTCTGGTTATTAACTATTTATTTTGGTCTACTAAAGTAGAAATATTTAATGGTATCAATGCCTGTCATTGTCTGATTTATTTGAGAGAAAATGGAAGGTGTTTAGCAGGAAGACTTTCAAGAAAATTGGGCTGTTATAGAAAGGGATGAAGAGCCATGTACTGTTCTTTCATTTCCCTTAGTATCTGAGGTCTTTAGGCCATGTTTTGTCAGAAATTGCAAAAGCAATTTAAGAGTGGCTTTAGCTGGTATATTCATTTGCAGTCTAGGAATTTTAGCAATATTCTTTTGTTTTGTAATCGGTGTAAGTTGCCTGCAGTACTGAAAGTTTTGGAATTTCCTTGTACTTAAAAAAGAGAAAAAAAAATCAGATTCTCTCTTTCTTAGCCCACTTTTGTGGTTTCTGCATAAATGTACTGAGATATTTTTTGAGTCATGTGAGTGTACCTGCAGTTATCAATGAGATAGTCTCAGCTTAGCTTAATGTGAGAATTCCTCAACAAAGTTACAAAATTCATTATCTTTTTGCTGAACTGTCCTGTCTCAGATATGACAACCCACTGTTGTCACATCTTCTGGCTCAGGTAACTCAGCTTACACAATCTGCATCCTTGCTGTCAGATCCTTTCTGTATTGGATATGGACATGAACTATAATTGCACAAGGAGTATACTTTACCCTCATCACAGAAACAGCAGAACAGATCCCAGAGAGAGAGAGCCACTGCCATTAATTCACTGGCACACATTGGCCAAGGGGCACCATTCAGATGGAAACCTGACTGTGGAAACAGTGGTGTCGGAAGAGATCCTGCTCTAAGAAAACCCGTGAGGGAACACTGTGCACTCCCTGTGTGAGGACCCATTTATTCTCTTCCCTCCCTTATTACTCCTTATGTGCCTCTCCCATCATGAGGACAGACCAAAGCACTGATTGCAAACAGGGACTGGACTGGTGGAATAGAGGAGAGGGAAGAGGAGCCACTGAGCAATGCTCCCTTGTGGCTGTAGAGACCAAGCTGTGATATATCACTGCTCTCTGTGTTCATGAATAGGGGTACCAGTACTGCCCTTTTCAGAGCCTCTTTTTTTTCAGTCATGATGTCAGTTTTGCCTAGTGGTTTCCTCTTTGATCCCTGGAGTAAGGAAGGGCTTTTATTTATTTTTTCCCCCAAAAAATAGCTCTTGTGTCATCTGCACTTCTTGGTTTTCCAGCATTTTAAAAGGGCACAAATCATCATTGTGTTCCTGAGGGTATGGCTCCATTCCTTCTCCAAACTGCAGCTCTTTCTCTCATTTAAACTGTACATGTCTAATCACTTAGACACTTGATTTTGCCACCTTGCATGTGTGATCTTTTTCTTTTACCAAAGTTATCATGAGAGTATGGGAAGAAGATATTATAGCTTTCAGTAAGCCATCTTGCACTTGGAACAAACCACATAAAAGTTTATCTAGGATAAAAGCAACAGAAAATGCCCCTTGGTATGTCCTCACTCTTATATTTTCATTATTCTTCCACTTCTCTAAGTATCTCTCTTTCTATACCCTGAGCATTACCTAAAGGTGTTCTGCAGTAACATTAATTCAGGGACTATTGATTTCTCATCTTACCCCATTCTGTATTAAGATTTCAGTCTGTTGAGTCTGTTTGTGTGCTGGCAGACAGGATTTGCTTGCTGTCACAGCAATGGAAATCCCAACTGACATTATAGTTTCAGTGGAGCTAGAGATGTGACAACACTGGAAGAGTTAAAAATGCAATTTGGCCATGTTTGGAGAAACAGATGTTTCCATCCCACCACAAAATTGCTGAAATTGCAGTCCAAGAGAAGTAAATTAAAAACGGGCAAATGGGGTACACAAGAGTCTAGACTATGGGCTTGGGCTTTTTACATCGCAGTATGTAAATAAAACAACTGTCTGGGCATTTGATCAGAGCTTTTCATGCCTCCATTAGAAAAGCAAGCACTGGCAAGAGTTATGACTTGAGTTTTAGAGAAATTTGACATGGCCTAGTGTGGTTTCTCCAGAATTTTCTGGAAATCTTTAAAAGAATCCCAAGAAATCCCAATTAGGCTGCCAGTTTGCCTATATGTTAAAGAATGAGAAAGTAATGACCCACATATCCTGAGCCAAGTTTTCAGCTGTTAAAGTCAAGAAAGACATTCCAGATTTGTTATGATTAAACAAGTGGAAAGTTTAGAAGTTAATTTTAAAATAAATTAAGTCTTCCCTAAATCACTTTTATAGTGCCATAATTGTTCCCAGCACATATTCCTGTTCTCTAGCAAATAGAAGTCTATATGCATACTAGAAGAACAATTGCATCAATAGACTATCATTCACATATTTCTGAGGACTCCAATCTAATGGGAGAACAGTAGGTTACTAAAATTCCCTTTAACTACTACAGACAATTAACTTTTAAGACCCTGGACTATCCTGCAACTACATACTATGGTTAAACTTAACAGTTGTCTGAGAGGATCTTCCTCTTTTTTTCCCTGCCGTAAAGAATCATGACACAGACCTTGAGCGAGTAGTCTGGGTAGGCGTTATTTTGCTTGTTCTGCACTCTGGTGTGTTGTCAACTGCTAAAGTAAATGCTCTTTTTCCCACAGCTGCAATTCTTAAAACATCTTTATTCTTCCATTGCTGCTGCAAGTAATGATTTGTTTTGAATAGTGCTATGCATACTTGGGACAGATGAAAGGTTGATTCTTTCACATCATTCTCACAAGTAAAGTGTGATTTAACTAGCTGCTGTAGAGGTGCAGAAGTGGGGTGACAAAAATGTGTAAGAAATGGATGTGCTATTTTTAACTAGGAAGACAACGAGTGATCTATGTTATTGTCCTACTGTGTCCAGTAAGTTGGCCCTTAGGAGTTACATTGCATTTGTCATCTGAAGCATTTCACAAAGTTACATGTTGTTATCTTTACTTTACAGATGGGGAATGCAGTCACAGAAGGATGAAGAGACATGCCCAAGGAACATACCTTAGGTTAGTGGCAGAGCTCTGAGCCTCTACAAGCAGCCCTGGTAAGTTCTCTGCCTTCCACGGTCTGATTGGTTTTCTGACGGCCTCCATTCTGTAGTGTCATTTCCCTTGCACACTGATGAAATTTCACCATGCTGTGAGTCTTTGCACATGCTTCTTTCTGTGAATCCAGATGTCTTCCTACAAGTACCACCATCACCCTTAGAAGGGAAAATCAATATACTCCTTCAGAGGGAATTTTAAGTTGGTTTTCTGTAACTTAAAATATTACAACTGCTGTCTGGTCCATAGGAACCTTCCAGGGTCAGAACTTAATAAGGTGTGTCACAATGGAAAGAGAGCTTTCTCTTTTGGAAAGATGTTACATTTTTGTTTCCAGGCCTCAAGCAAGCAGCCCATAAATGTGTCACTAATGTAGGACTAAGCACTACCATCAAACACATACAAATTTGAGAGGGAGCTTGAGACAAGCCTTCGCTATGTGGGGAAATAAACATTTCCTTGACAGACTGATTATTTTTAATGCCAATAGCTGGAAACTGTTCATTAGTGTTTGTTGGGAAAGGGGCAGAAGTTCACACATGTACATTCCTGGCTCTTTTCAAGTTAAAAATCTCATCCAAGTTGCAAAGTTTTAACCATTTCTTCTGGCTGTACCTATTCCTGGTTTGGACTGTTAGAACAAGTCTCAAAGGAGGTGGATTAATGGGTAGAGGGAGAATGGCTCAAAGCTGCATGATTAACTCTCATCTGTCACCTGCCTGCAATCTGATCCGTGGCTGCAGGTTCATTAGAGGCCAAGTGTTCAGGTAGGAACACCTGAAATAAAGCCCACAGGTGAGTACATATATGCTAAATATTCTCAGATTAAGGTTAGAGGGAGAATGATGTCTCTCTATTCACTTCTTGCTTCTCTTGAGCAGAGAAGATGGAGACCCCTCATGTTACTGACAAAGATGTGGCAACAAAGCAGTGTTGCCTCCTGCATAGGAGGAAGTTTAGAATGCCTCCTTCTTTCAGGGGGAGATAGTTTATTTCCCTCTTCTTTGTCCTGCTGGAGACAAAAGACATGAGTAAGCACTCCAGGAATATTACAAACAATTTTAAGCCAGAGGGGGCACCTTTTAAAGAACTTAAGGCCTAGATTTCTTAAGCAGACAAATTCAAAATTCAGTTTTGTGTGAAAAGACAACTTCCAGACCTCGCTGTCTACAACTTGTCCAGAGAAGTTACATAGATCCCTAAATATCAGTAAGAAGATTTCTGTCTGCTGGGACTGTGGAGTGTCACGGAAGGTCCTGCAAGGTCTGTAGAGGGCTGCAGAAGGAGGAAAGGCTTTGGGGGCTGCGCTGAATGTCAGTCCCATAAAGCAGGAGTCCAAGATTGGAGATACACATCCAATATGATCTGTGTGGAGTTAGCTTTTCTACCAATGGTGTCAGCGTTTTCTTTTGGAGAGAAATAATTGACCAAAATTCCTGCTGCCAAAAGCAGCACGTGACTAGTATGGATGATCAGAAACCAGAGCCCTGGTCTGAAATAAAAATGAAATCAAACTGGTGGTGTAGACACTTGAGTCACTTGGCAAATATTACCTATAGTAAGGGAATGCTGTAGCTGGGATTTCTGGGGAACTGCGTGCATTGCCTTTATTGGTAGAGAACAACCTGTATAGCCTGTATTTATGGGTAAAGCTTCAGCTAGAGAAAACAATTCCACCTCCACTGACTTCATGAGAACTAGGACAGCCCAGGCTCAGCTCAGTGTATTAGGTTTTAAGGCTGTCATGTTCAAGCTCATTTTCAAACCTTTAGCTCTTTCACTTCCTCACTGTTATATTACTTTTTTCCTTGCCCTGCATTTCATAACGATGGTAGTAGTGCTATCAGCGTGGTACATGGATGGTGTAGCACCACACCGTTAGAGTTCTTCCCATTTACACAAACTTGGAAGGAAGCATTACTCATATTTATGAACAATTGAAACTAGAATAGAGCACTCCATACAATGAGAGCCCCTCTGAGGAAGTGTCAGAGGGCTGCCCAGCGACCTCGCTCATACAATGGAATGTATTCTTTGAGATTACTTCATTCTGAGTAGCCCTCGCAGGAAATAATTATTTTGGTAGACACTAGCGCACTCCAACGTGTAGGATAAGCATTTCCAAATTACTCCTTTTCCTGAAGACAGTGGCTTCTTTAGGCCTGGGCAGACCTAGGCAGTCCAAATTCAACAGCTTTCTGCCTGAGAAGTGCCCTATTCTTAGACTGTGGTGTTGCCAACACCAACCCACAGAGTTGTTTTCTGCCAAAAAGCTATGAGAAACAGACTTTTCATTGTATTTCTGCTACTTCAGAAAAGTACTGAGTCATAGCACACTGGAAATGTTTGTGCAGGGCTGCATAGGAAAACACCATAAATACATTAGAAAGAGTCCTAAATATTTCTACATAGCAAGTAAGGACCAAAACTCCTGGTTCTTAACTGTGAAAAGTGCCTAAAGCAAGAGGAAGCCCTTTTCAAATCACAGTAGGAACTATGTGCTTACTCATTTGGACACATATGTGAATTCTGATGAGTGCTTATTAATTTTATAATAGATTTTTTCTTAGAAAATAAATCCTGCTTTTATTCAACACGTCAGCATTCCCTTAAACTATTCCTTTAAACAGGAAATTGGAAATAGCAATTTTGCTGTTTACAAAGACCTTGTTGGTTTCAGAGGGTAGGAATCCCTGCTGGTTTAAAGAGAAGGAGGAGAAAAACAATCGTATGATGGTTTATTAGAAGTCGCATCCACAGAAGAAGCAGAAAAAATTTCCATCTTTTATTTCAAAGATGCCTACTCTGTGTACTGGTGCAAGACACAGAGTCCTATGTATTTTGTGACTTGGGAGCAGCAAGTATTGGTACCTCAGACAGGGCAGTGGCTGTAAGAGTGCGGGCTCATCCCTCACCACAGGAACCATGAGCACGTGCACAGCCTGCTCCTGGGAGCAGGCATTTGGTGTCCTTGGGCTGGAGTATCCCAGGGCTGACCTGCACAGCCACTGCTGAAGGGCTCATGGCAGGCAGCACAACTGCACGTTGGGTGTATTGCTCTTAAAAGCTAAACCTGAAACCAGAGACCATCCCAAAACTGACTGACAGCCAAACACCATGTGCCAGAACTACCTAGGAAATTTATATCTGAGCCCGGCAGCAACTATTAGGATTAGGAAGCTGTGTTTCACATGGCTGCTGCCTTATATGCATATAGATTCCTTTCTAATAAAACCAGAATAATCTCATCTTTTCCTATACCCAAAGTTTGACCCTGAAGAGGTCCTGCTACATATTGCTTATTGCAGCTGTTGGATAATCTTTCAGATGATACTAAAATACAATCAAATTTTAATATCTCACTAAGCTTTGGAGGTTATTAAAAGCCATGTTAAACCTCTGGTTTTGCTGATTTCAGGACAGTCTGAGAGTTTATAAAAATGGAAGTACATTTTTGTAGCCAATTCTATTAAGGTTTTATGATAAAATTAGAGTTCATGATTAAATTTCTGAGCTCTTAGTTTTATGCCTCAGAGACATAAAGTTTTCTGATGTCATTTTTCTATGGCTTCAGCAGATTGTTGTTGATGACTCTATTTACCCTAATTCTACATTATACTTGCACATGCTTTGTTTGAAGAAATATTCTCACAAGCCTCCAAAGTGTCCATGTGGCATATAAAAAAGACAATAATTAATTCAGCCCTCCTTTCATAATTGGAAGTAATATTGTAAATGTTTTCTACAAAACAAATGATTCTATATAACATTTTGCCCGTTCAGCCAAAATTCCCTTAGTTCGTATTACTCAAATTTCCATGATTAGTTGCATGTGGATTTTGTAATATATGTAATATCCTTTGAGGTTTCCACACAGCAGCCCTGCAGGATAATAGACAAATTAGTAAGTAGCAGAGCTTTTGGAACTAGAAGAAAGCGATTCATGACTATTCTCATGATTGCATCTCACTCCTGGTTCCCAGGGGTCATGTTTATTTAAGCTGTTAGTTTAACAATTTGTTTGTGAGTCCTAAACATTTTGTAAACAATTTTGAACACAGATTAATATTAATCATTATTATCGGTTCGGTAACTGATATGCTTTCATTGTTATTCTCCTGTTTTAAAAGTTTCAGTTCTTCTGTCAGAAAAGATGGGGTGTGAATTAGGCAACCAGCCACATACCCTTTGGGGTAAAAAATAACGTGGGTATTTTCAAAGACATTGGTCTGCAAACAACTCATCTATTGAAATGTATTTATATATTCTGTTTGGTGAATATTTACAATTAATCCTACAAACATAGGAGTCAGGATGATGTGATGGTCAACTCACAAGTAGGAAAAAATGGACTAAATTAAATGAATCGCTTATTACCATAAACAATTCATGCAGCTCTAGGTCTGGGAAAATTGCACTGCACTAATAAAGCTAGTAGAAATAGATTCCTCTTTTTCTGAATGCCTAGAGGGTAGTAACAGTGTGAGGTCACTAAGCCTGTATAAAGACGTAAATATCTTGAATTGTATCAGGGAAAAAGCACAGTCTCTAATAGTACTGCAATGATGGGAAGGAGAAGGAGTATTTAGCTCTTAATTTGACCTTTATTGGAGTAAAAGAGCAACCTTCCTTTTCAGTCTTTCCACTTGACTGTTTTGTAAAGAGGCTTAACTGACATCATCACTTTGATATTTCAACATTTGCTCTTAGCTCTTCCTTTGTCCCTGGGGATAGGTTATGCTGGCTTTCATTTGTTTGTTAGCTTAAAACAATGCATTGAACTTAAGCTAATATCCAAGCACTAGTGTGGGGAACCAGAGACAGCTCAGGATCTCTTGCCTTCTCACTGCTGTAAACACCGGCAGGAAGTGCAAAGAGCACACACCGTACACAAGTCAGGCATGAAGAGGCAGCCTAAGGTGAAGTGCATTGTTCAGCTGTAATCACCTGAAGTGGTGAGGTGTTGCTTTAAGGCAGCAGTGCAGGCTTAAAGCAGAAGGAACAACACCACAGTCAAGATCCTCGTTGCCATAGCTCTACAGAGCACCCTCCTTGGCCACTGCCTCCACTGCGGTGTATGTCTTTGTCTAGGCTTTCACCTACACTGTATATAGTGGAACAACAGCCCATTTTGACCAGACAGCAAAGTCCCCCATGGATATCTGTTTGCCCTAAAACATTCCAGTTTGTCTATGAATGTATCAATGTATAAAACACTGCATGACATTTGCTGGTTTTTTTAAAAAAGGTCAGCATTTGGACACAATTTGACAAGACTGAAATCCTGGGTCCGGAAAAATCAATGGAATTTTCTGCCATGGATTAAATTGGGCCAAGATTTCATACCTACTCGTTATTTGTGACCTATTGAATTCTGTTAAACTGGTAAGCCTGGACTGCGGACCATGTCAGAAGACTTCCTACATTTTGACATTTTGGTTTGTGCTATATTACATCCTATTCAGAAATATTCTACAGCTTTTATGCTTTTTTGTTGGTCTTTTTTTTTTTTTTTCTCCTTGTAATAACTAGCTAATCCTACTTCTAGTTCTGGACAGAACACGATTGCAAGACGAGATGTATGTGCTCTTCATTTAAAGTAAAGATGCAAACTTTATGTCTTCCCTCCCCAGTGTTTGCAGGTACTCAGGTTTTATGTGAGAAATATAAACTGTAAGCTGTGGTATACTTATGTGGTTACATCACATTTTAGGAAGTATGCTGGAAGGATGTAGATTAGCTTGTTGATTTGTTATTCGGTTTTGGTTGTTCTGACAGCATTTTGTTGTTCAAGTAAGACAAATGTGGGCTGAATTTTGATGACTCTCAGACATATCATCTCGCATGCTGTAGATAGAGGAACCAGCTGAAAGGCTGGACATCAGTTTCTAATCCAAATACTGCAGAATTTGAAAAATATGCCAAGCTTGGCTCTTGAAACCATAAGGCCTAAAGCCTTCTAAATGTGCCTTCTCACCACGGAGCACACGCACAAGTGTTCTCTATTTTGTCATCTAAATTTTCACAGCCATCTTTACTATTAGGTAGCAGATATGTTTAAATGGACTACGATTTCAGGAAGATACACTTGTGCTACCTTGTGGGCAGTTGGCATTGCTGATTTATACTTGGGTAAATGCACTTTAATGGGTGTAGCTAAAAACCCGTGGAGACAATTGTATGTCCCCCAGCATGACCACATGTATTTGAGGGTGACATACTCAGCTGTCTCTGTAGCATTTGTAAAGACCCTGACGATATGAGGCTGTTTTCTGTGATGACAGCTAGAAGCACAAGAGACTTTAGCAGCTGCAGATGCTGCCAGTTTTTGGAAACTTCCACAAAGCACTCTCTGCACCTTGCATCAGATACCACGCGCAGATAAGAATGCTTGAGAGGCATCTGCACGCTAATGCTGTCTGATGTCTCTACGTGCTGAAGAAACAGGAGGCCTAGAGCTCTTCTTGCTGTACAGTTAAAATGCTGGCCTTGTGATCAGAATAATAAAAGCACAGTCAAAGTCTTTATTTTCAGAGGAGCTAAGTGCTTCCAGCTTCTGTGGCCTACTTTTGGAAACTGAAACAGAAGGAAGACAACAAAATAAAGAGTACAGACCTCAAGAACACATATTTTAAAACATTCAGAGGTTTGGTTGGGAAGATCCTGCCCTGGACAGATGTAAGGGAAAGGTAGCTAAGAGAGAGAAGACGGGTATTGCTGAAGATGAGTGTGCAAACATGGCACGGTCATATAGGATTGAAACACAAAGGCAAGAGCAAAATGAAGTGACGTGAACAAATTGCATAAAGACTAGTAAGAAATACTTCTGCTGGTACACGCAGAGTAAAACAAATCCCAGGGAAATGGCTCATTGCTGAACAGAAAGGGGAAATGTTAGTCAGAAAGCCATGTGCTGTTTTTGACTTGTGGGCTTCAGGAACAAGCTGCAGACAGGTAACCAGCACAACAGACACCACAGCAAAGCACCATGATTTGCACCTAGGATAAGGAGAGAAGGGGTTGGAAAGGGCATAAAGAAGCCAACTACATTCAAAATAACTGGTCTTCATGAATTATAGCCCAAAATACTTGGAGAATTACCTGGTGTAATTTCAGAAACAGTTATGGATCTCTTGAGAAAGGTGAGGTATCAAAGGGAAGAGAGCAAACATAATACTTCTTTTTCTCTCTTTTTAAAGAAGAGTCAGACCATTATAGAGCTCAGCTTATTTCAGTTCCTGAAAAAATACTGGAAAAATTAGTCAAGCCATTATTCATAAGTACTGAGAGGAAAAAAGTCATGGTTCTCTGAAGAACAAGCTGTGTCAAACCATCTAATTTCATCATTTGATGAGGTAATCCTTACCATACTGACAGGAAGAAGCAGTAAATGCCATACATCTTGATTTTTGTAGGGTTTTGGCAGAACTTTATGTAAGCAAGAAAGAGAAATATGGCCACATGAAAAGTGAGTCTCAAACTGATTGGCAACAAGGCTAAGTAGTTACAGACAATTTGCTGTCAAAATAGAAGGATAAACTGAGCTCCTTGGTTCTGAGTTCCACAGGAGTCTGGTCTGGTCTGGCACTGTTCATTACTTTCATTAATAACTTGGATGATGAACAGAGTCTGCTTTTCAAACCTTCACACAGCCCTGGGTGGAAGAGATGCGGGTGTGTTGGGGGATAGGAGTGTAATAGTAGAAACTGAACAAGCTGTAGAACTAGTTTTACACAAACCCAGTAAAGTACATGCAGGAACAGTCTGCAGCACAAGTACACAGTGAGGAACAACAGGCGAGGTAACGGCTCCACAGCACAAAATAAAAGGTCTGTGAGGGTCCTCTTCCAACCAAGCTGATTCTATGATTCTATGGTCAGTGGTGCCTTTAGCTAGAGAAGCAAGTGGTGTGTAGCCAGAAAGCTGTGCCCAGGTGGAAGGAGGTGACAGGAGTGTGCTAAGATCAGTCAGAAGTCTGGAAAGGATTGAAGGGTGTGTGTTCACTTAGAGAAGAGGGGACTGGGGAAGAACAGCCGTCATTGAATACAGGAAAGATTGGTGCAAAGAGGAAGGAAATCACATGTTCTCCAGGTCTGTTGTAGGCAAAGTAAGTATTGGTGGATCGCACTGCAGCAAGTCAGACTTCAGCATTAGGAAGAGCTCTCCAAAGGCAAGAGTGCCCTGGCAGAGCAGCAGACTGACCACAGGTCCATCTCTACTGGAGTACTGGAGGCTTTCAACTGGCTAGTCATCCATCTGGAATGTTTTAGGTGTTGTACAAATCCTGTTTTGGATCATGATCCCCTCATGCCCCTTTTTCTTTAGCCATTGGAAGTACGTAACACATCACATTGAGCAGATACAGTACTTGTAAAGATTTGTGAATCTTTTGTAGGTGAAGTCTGTACATCTTACTGCAAGATCATAAATGTAAGGAGAATATTTGCCCACGGCATCCTGTCACCCATGGAACAAATGATCTGGTTTTCTTTGAAAGACTTCACGTGAAAGGAGAGTCTTTTACTGACTGGTAAAATCAACACATCACATGTAGTTTTGAGCATCATACCAAGTGTTCACTACCTTGTCGAACCCTTTAAATTTTTAGTATGAACTGCTCTCCATTTTGCAATTTTTTCTTCAAGAACAATCTATCCAGGGAAGAAACCCTAAATAAAATATGCAGTCAGGTTGATGGTGGCCCTCCAGTGAAATTAATCACACTTTTACCACCAAATCATGCATAGCTGTTCTCATGAGCTACTGTGGCATTTAGAAAGTTATTACATATTATTATAAATCAAATGGCAAGTGGCAGACATCAAAAGGGCAAGCTCACTAGCCAAACATTGCTTGTTCACAAACACTTATGGCTCATGCATCTGAAAGTTTCTTTTATGGGAAAAAGCTTTATTTGAAGACTTCCTGTACTCCTGGGCTTCAGTGCCATAAAATCCAACAAAACAGCTGTTGTTGTGGTATTTTTGTATTATTCCTGCTTGCAGTCTCAGCTGAGACTGGGATGTGTACGTAATAGCACAAGAATGGGAGCACACAGATGTAAGGCATCTGACACTGCTACATTCAGCCAAGTCACCCAGGAGAAGAGGTTGGCCAATGGCCTAACTGTCACTGTGTGATCAGAGGGCATCCTTTATGTACAGAACCTTTTTCCTGGAAAGGGAAGCACTACTTGAAGCAATATATGTCTTGATATATGTAGTGCTGATTCAGAACAAAAATTGCCCATCGTGACCCCAGAGGCAGTCTGAAACTCTCACATAACCTGTGATAGGAAGCTTTAGGAATAGAAGCAAGAAGAACCTTAGCAATGTCAGACAACACAGCTATTTATGATCTAGTGACCTCGCAGGATTCACTCTGCTTCTTTCTGTCCCCAGTGGTTTCCTAAATTAATTCCTAAATTTTGCCCAGACTGCAGAATTAGTATCTTCAGTTTACAGTTCTGTGGTCCCTGCTTCACTTGCATCTGGTAATATCTTTCAGAAGAACCTGCCCTTCTCCAAGACCATGGATCTGGAAACCTTCTGAGAGGTTCTCAGGGAAGTTGCCTGTGATTCTGTGGTCATGAGGCACACAAGGCACTGCAGTTGTCACTTGCTATATATAACATGCATCCTGTTCTTGATGCAGAAAGCATCTCTCTCTGGTCTCCTCCATTCACCTCTGTTTTTTTATTCCCTTACACCTTTCTGCACTGTACAGGATTGTACACCATAGGACACTTTTTTCCAGCCACTCCCCTGTCTCTCTCCCTTTATGGATGTTTATTTTATTAGCCTCATACCCTTTCCTCCAGACTTTGCAGAGGCCCTGAGAAAAGGGGTGCATCTTTACCAGTTTCTGTGGTTTCTTTTGCAAAGGACAGCCTGTCCCCAAGTCCAGCCAGATCCTTGCAGATGTTTATTCAAACTGCCAAACTCCTAGAGGTTTGCCCACTTAATATCTAGCTCATGTGCTGGAGTTGTTTGCAGAATGCCATGGTAACAGAGGCAAACACTGCTGTGTCATTTCATGCTACGGAACACTCTGATGAGTTGGGCCTGAAAGTCTCAGTGGTCTTCACTCTGTCTTCCGTTTCTCATAACCCTTCAGGCAAAATGTTTCTGTGTCAAGGACTGGCCAGTCCAGAGGAACATTATCTGTGCAAGGTCACCTAGACAGGATTGCAATACAAGTAATACAACATGTCAAGATAATCATAGGTAGTGCATGTATTTTAGTGATTCTGCAGCTTCTGGAAGCTATATGGAAACAATATTGCCCAAAGGTACTGCCAAGGAAAAGGTTTTTTGGTTCCTAATATGGTGATAATGATTCCAAAATCTGCAAGGCATAAATAAAATATCATTCACTGACTTCTATCTACAAAGTTAATTAATCAGATGTCTTTTTTAAGAGTGGGATTGTGCTATTAAGGTGAAAAATTAAAATCCCCAAGGAAATGATCCCAATTCTTCCTGTCTTTTTAACACTGCACCAAAAAACAGCAATAACTTTACCAGAGGAATGAATGCTTGTCAGAGTGCAGTGGAGAACTTGAAGGTACTGCTTTCTACCAGATTCGGATCAGATACAGTGTGACCTTTTCTCATTATTCGATGCTACCTCTGAGTTGAGTATACTGCTGTGTCACACTTACAGTATCAGCATTCTCAGGGTGCAAGGGCAGACTTGCAGTGGGAGAGTGGAAGAGTTGAAGAGTCCCTTTGACTTTTCAACACCTTAGTTTGAGTCACAGCACCACAACAGCAAAGAACATATCCTTTAATGCTGTGAACATTGATCATTCTTCACATGTCTTTAGTCTATTTCTTATTGTCAGTTCAGGTTTGTTTCATTGTAGTGCATTTTGAAGCCACTGAATTTTATCTGTAAGACAGAAACAAATGCACACTGTGTAGAAAACCTACCCTGTACCATATTTTTCCTAATTAAAAACATATGACATAGAGCTTGTTTCAGGTTTGCAATGAGTTTTGTACAAAGAATTAACTCATGTTTATTTTATCTGGGCAGATTACTTCTCTTACAAATTACTGCTATCAGTTTCCTGTAACATCTCATTAATATATCCAGTAATTTCTGTTGCCATTAAACTGCAAGAGGTCCTAGCTTAGAGGTTCACCTGCTCACAGGATTGTAAGGAGCATCAAACTTGAAGATATGAATGATTTTGAGCAGCAAAAGGCACTGTTTTCTAACCTGCATCCTACAGAATAATCACAACTAGAGTACAGCCCTCAAATCACACACTGTAGTGTCAGGATGGGGCTTTGGAAAAGGACAAAATTTCAGAAATCAGTGTTCAGTTTCAAAAGTCAAGTTTTTATTTTATTGGCTGCTACCTGAATGTATGTGAGTGTGCATTTTCTCTTTAATATAAAATATCCTCAACTGCCTGTCTGCCTAGCCCAGATCAGTTCTGATTTGAAAAGGAATGTAACCCATCCCACAGCAAATCCCTAGACACTGTGTTCCTGTACAACTGGAAAACCCCAATGAAGCAATATAAACTCAGTAATAATAACAAGTAATGACCCCAGCTTAATGAAGGGTGGCAATCCTGCTCTGGGGAGATATGTAATGGATGTGGCTGGTCTGGTAGCTTGATCCTGTGCCAGTTCTCTTCGCTTCATGTTTGTTCATCCCTATCTTGTATAGATAAAGCCAGGAACTGCTTCAGTGTAAGGAGGAAGGCCAGCATCCAGATGATACACTTGGATTGGACTGCCATGCCAGTCTGGACTCGTGTCTTCTTTCCTTTGGAATGAGACAAAAAGCAGGCCTTTAACTCTGTATGAAGAAATTAGCTTTTTTTTCCTGCATGTCTGAGCTGGAGCACTGCTTTTGAGGTATTGGTGTCCTGTTTAATCTGGTGTTTCAACTGCTGAGTGCAATAGGCTCCACACTAAGGAAACTGAACAATTGAAAGGAATCTATGATGTGTTTTTTAAAGTACCACTGTAAAACAGTGAGGCTAGAAATCAGGACCCAGAACACACATGCATTCAGACTAATAGGCCTTACATATTAGAGCCAGAAAAACAAAACAAAACTGAAAAGAAAAGCAAGTGGTGTCTCCTTTTCCTCTTAATTTTGATTTACTGTTACTTGTCCTCAACCCAAGAGTAACCACTTAAGGGAGGCAAATGTTTTCTGTCTTTCCTTGCTTTTGGGACTAATGCCTTCCAACAAAATTAGCAGTACTGGAGATGCAGCTGTCTTGGAAGTCAAAGATGTCTCAGTAAAGAGCACATACCAGCCTCTGTGAAGGGCCTTGTTTCAGACCAAAAGTAAATAGCCAGTGTCACACAAATCTGCATAGTGATTGAACACTGGAAAACATAACTGGATGTTTTCTTCCTTAGTCATGAAAGGTTAGACTTGTCTAAAATTGCCTTCTTTGTATGATGCTTTAAGAGAGCAAACGGAACCCAGAAGACAGGTTTTATGCATTAACTAGTGAAAACACAAGCAACTTTTCATTTTAGAGATCTTTCTTCAGAGTAGCCTTTCCTGTTTAGTACTGAAGAATTACACTTCAGAAATAGGTGATCTTTGCTGCCATACCTCCATTCAAACATTATAATAAGCAACAATATTTCCAGGTTATTTGTTGGGGTTTTTCTGTTATAATTTAGTATCTTTTATAAACCCTGTAGAAGTTTTTATTACAGATAAAAAAAGCTCATCCTTTACTCTTGCCTTTTTCTTGTAGCATCATCTTTATCAGAGCTCAAAACACGTATGTATATTTATTTATTTGTCTTGTGAATATCTGATTTATTGACTTAAGAAAGGTCCAGGTCAACAAACATGCACTAACTGTCCCCTCCCAACTCCATTTCCTGAAATCCTTTCCCAGCTGGAAACAAGAATGAAAAATTCTACTCCAGCAGCTCACGGAGGAGGAAAACAAATTTGCCATTTATACTAAACTTACTTTGTATTGCCTCAGGTAATTAATTATCTTTTCCTGTCTATGCATATACTATTTTAGATATATATGTGCAAAATTCAAGGCAAGCATTGCTCAGATTTTTGATTTGTTAAGGCTGCATAGATTTCAACTTCTGGAATATTTAAGGAAAGAAGGATAACTTCATGGTTAAAGTACAAGTCTAGGAGTCAAGAAGACTGGATTCTATTTCTTTGTAATACTTCCTGCATACCCCTGAACCACTGATATGACCCCTTTGTGTTTTTATACCCATCTTAATATCCATTTTTATTTCCCCCTCTACGAAATGGGGAATAACTGTTTCTTCATACACACTGCCGCTGTGAGGCTTAATTCATGGTTCTCTGAAAGTGTTTCAGGTTCCTTGGAAGAAAAGCACTTTAGAAAAAGAACCTCATCTCAGATTTAATATTGTTTGAGCTGTCTAGCCTAAATGTAACCTCACCCAAAGGGGATGGTATTTGTAAATGTCATCCTTAAAATGAAAAATCTCTTTTTTCTGCATCTCCATGCTTCCTCCCTTCCCCTTCTTTTTCTTCCAACAAGCTGCAGCATTGCTAAAGTATCTCCTCATCCTCTGGGACACCCAGCTGATCACAACCTGAGTATGGGGTTTGTTTTACGTGGAGATGTGCATGCACTTACATTGCAATGTTCTTTTCTCTGTCTCTGAGCGGGCAAACACTCTGCAGAAAGAATAGAGAGTATCTGTATTTGATTTAAACCAGCATTTGGAAGAGGCTGAGCACTTCAGGGAAATGATTGGTCTTTAGTTTCATTTAAAACAAAGGGATTCCCGGACTCCGACATTTCTGTGGCCTTGGGGCTTTTTAATCATCTCTAGAGGGTTTTTGAAGGTGCAGAGATGAGATACTATGCTGCTGCTGGACATGAGTGTTTGAGTTAATGAATGATTACTGAATGTTCCATTGCTGAAACAGCATAATACAATATTTAGGATGTTTGTATGTGTAGAGGAGAAGGGAGTGCTTTGTGGGAGCTGCATGTGTTGTCTAGGCCTGATAAACTAACCAGCAGTTTTTATTATTAGTATAACTATTTAATTAGTGTCATCTTTGTGCTAAGGCCAGCTCAGTCAAAGTGTGACCCTGCCCAAAGGCTCCATCAGTTTTAAGGCTGGGAAAGGACTACACATAGTCATGTGAGTTACAAAAACCAGAGCCTGATTCCACGTGTGGTGGTTTATGCGTGCTGTGTGTCCCAACAGCAGAGCTGTGTCACCCTCACAGTGACTGCTCAGGCTGGCCTCATGGAGTAAGGGCTGATGGTGAGCAGATCCTGCTGGTCTGTTGTACAGCCCCCAGGATGCAAAAATAGCATTGGGAGTGCATGGGAGAGGAAGGCCTTTGCACCCAAGACACAAAGCACCCTGATTGCTCTAGACTACTGGACTAGCCCAGAGGACTTGTAACAGTGATACACTGGTGAAATCACTATATAGTTGCTCACTTGTTCCCCTGAAAGCCCCATTGTGCATGGCTCAGGAAGCAGATCCTTGAGTTTAGCTGCACATATACAGCAGTCAGTGCTTTAAAAAGGCAGTCAGTTCCTTGAGCTGTGTGAGATAACCACTAATTTTCAAATTTGTAAGATCCTTCTGCGAAATAACAGAATAACTACTGAGCCACTCAGTATACTTGGGGGGTGGGGGGCATCATTGTAAATCTTTGTCAAAGATTATATTTCAAGCAGAATAAGCAGAAAGAAGAGGTAGAAGTTTGGCATGTGAAGAAGAGAGTAGGAGCAAGTTCCTACCAGTGGGTGCAAACATGGTACTAAAAAAGACTTGAGAGTTGTTTGAAATACTTGGAGGAGACTTCATCAGGAATAAGAAAAGAAAAACAGGATCAAGGTTTGAAACACTGAGAGCCATGAAAACAAGGAGAGGAAGTTGGAGCTTGCTGCAAAAGGAAGAGAAAGCAGGAGGGAGAGGAAGGAGGAAGCCAGGATTTAGAGAGGGCACAAACTTTCTCTGGGGGTGTCAGGGTGTAACAAGTTCAGGGTCTCGTATTCCCATGCACTGGGTGCCAAGTATCGGCTCTCAATGTCTTATGTGGGGTTAGGCCAGTTATCAGAGGAAGGACCTTTGCTCACTGCCCATTCCCTCCTTTTCTCTGTCAATTAGAAGAGCAGGTGATGAGGCACTCACATTATGTGTGCTGTGGAAAAAAGCTGTCAGAGCTGCAGCACTCTAACCATTCAGTGTTTTCAGGGGACACAGGGCTCCTTTATCAGTAACTTTAGGAAGTTGCATTGATCAGTAGGTAATTTATTAAAAGGCCAAATGGATAAATTTATGGTATTTGGCCTGCCATAAATTGTCTCACACCAAACATTTTCATTTTGTAGTCTGTGTTCTCCTGAGGATTAAAGCATACTGCTCTCTAAATGACAGACTTGGAAGAGCCTGGGAAAGCAGTGATATTGCAAAAACTATGCACTCCTCCTACACCTTCAGTACATTCTCCTCATTACCACAAACTGTCCCCAGGAACACTTGATCTGAATTAACTACAAGCTCTGCAATATTTTAAAGATCTCTCTAGGCTGTTTCCTGCCCTCCCCATGCTCCCTTTCTTGGGCAGATATCCCAGTGTAGGTCCATGGGAGTTTTGCTTGAGACATCTGTTCATATTTCCATTTCTTCTTTCTTTTTTTCAGCCAGTATTTTGCTCCTTTCCTCTGGTTCCTTGTTATTCTCTCCTTGATGTTTATTGCAAAGTGAGGAGAGGAAATGACTGGATGATACAAAGAGAAGAGACAAAGAAATCTGTCAGAAACAATATGTAAGGACTAGGAATAACGGGATAGCCTGGAAACTGGTAAAAATTAGTTTCCAAATGCCCCCCAGCAGTACTGGACACAGATGGTATGGTGCACACACTTTGAGTTTGGCTATCCAATATTTGTCCAACAAAACACATCCCTTTTACTTGTAAATGTAATTACCAGGTCAAGACTAGTTTAATTAAGTGTGATGGAAAAGGCAATCTGTTAGTTGGGCAGCTGCCCCTTGCGTTGTTTGAGGTCTGGGAAGGTTTGGTCTGAAAGCAACACTAGGTAGGAATTAGATTTCTGTAAGTCTGAGCTACCCCTTTAGTGTCCTCTCGGAAGGTGCCAATGCCTTTGTGTATCCCCGACTCGCCACATCAACTCAGTGCTTAAACAGTCACTCAGAAAGAAATGGCAGACAAAAATGAAAATACGTTAATTCTTCTTGATTATTTGAACCACCCAGTAAAACTTGCTTTTTTCATTAGAAGAGACATGTTGCAGCACTTCAGGCAGGAAGCGGGTGAAAGTCAGAGATATAGCTGTGCTTATTTCTTGTTCTGTGATGAATTATATACCCTTGTGTATACATGAGTGATGTACACAGTTTTTTCTCATTTAAACCACTTGGTTTTGTTTTCCAAGATGGATTTAGGTTTATTTTCTTTTTCAATTTCAACATGAGAAATTCCAAACTAGCTTCTTGTGGCAAATATTATACTTCACGTTTGTCCTGCTGAGTAAGTGTTGCTTAAATATTTTAGGGATTCAATTGCTTCACTTAGGAATATCTGTCTCCATGACAACCCTTCTGTGCTTTGTAATACCTTTGGCGAACACAGTGGAACTGGCTATTATTTATTTTCAAACTATGTAACATTTAGCAGTGGAGACACAAAGGGAAATGGAATAAAAACCAAAATACCGAAAGTGATAATTAGCACCATTTTCTTTAAATGCAATTTTCAAGATGATCACATCATTTACTGTACGGGAAGCCTGGCAGTATTAAAAATGCCAAATTTTTTTTCTCAAAAAATTCTGTTCTTGTTCTTATCTCCCCACTGTGTCCTGATATAGACAGGCTGCAGAGTCTGGCCCTCAGTGTTATCTCCATGTTGAAAGGGCTTCCCAAGCGTTATATAATATTTTTTCCCCACTCATCCGAACCAACTGCTCCCACACTGCAAAAAACAGAAGTCTGTTCCTGTCTGGGATGATGGATCTGCCACATCATGGAAGGTGTGGCAGGGTCACACAGTTCTTGTGAATCTCAGAAAAGATCTCCTACTTCCATCATTTGGAAGCTTCAGTTATGCCAATAATACCCTGCGCATGGAATGCTAGTTCTCTGATCTTTAGCTGTGTTGGCATTCTAATAGTAAAATACCACTTAAACAAATTTGGCTAGGTTTTTTCCACTCAGTTCTCAGACACATTCCTACATTTGTGCCTTTCTTTTTCTTCCTGATACTGTCCTGTGTCTACCTCAATTTTCTAGTTTGTATCTGCTTCATATATGGAGTGGCTCACCTGCACATCTGCCAGATGTCAGACTTCTGACAGTTGTGCTTTGCATAAGCTCTTTGTGAATAAAGCTCTTGATAAAGGTGTTTCTGAACAGTGGTCTGACTTCTGGGTGCACCTGCAGATGCAGCAAAACACGGCTTTATTTTCATATGATGTTAAATGCCAGAGCGTTTTTAAACCAGATGGCACAAAGGGGCTTGAAGTTGGCTATGCCATAACGGCAGTCCCTGATGAGGGGTTTGCTGTGTAATGTCTTAGTGCTTCTATGCCTTTGAAAAGTAGCAATAGTGAGCAAAGACTGTTGCTGACCTGCTGCTGCATCATACTGGAACTTTCTCAGAGAAATGAGGAGTCAGGAACTATGCGTGCCTGGGCATTTGGATATGATATCCATATAGCAATGTTGTTTGGTATTAAAAGTATCATGTCAGAGAAACCTTTCCCTTCTTTCCCCCTCTGTTTTGAAAATGAAGGCACATTTAGAGCCTAAAACCTCACGCTGAGTCCATAAAGCAGAAACACTCTTCATGTGGATGTTTTCTGTTGTCTAAGCCATCCTCTTATTCGTAATGTGTAATGCTTCACAAACCCCACTAAGATGGAGCCCCAGAAGTCTCCCATGCTCTTCTGATTCTTTCTATCTTGATTTCTAAAGCCACTCAGCTCTGTCTCCTCCTATTCATCAAGCACTGTAGTGCTCTGTCATGAAAGAACTACTCTAACTTACAGTATTAATGACTCCAGGTGGTGCTACCTTGAGTATAAAAGCAATCTAATTAGGCCACCTTCTGGCTGAATCTGCTTTAGTTTTTGACGCCAGAGAGACAAGGAAGACAAGTGAGCATGTATATGTAATACTGACTGTAAGAGAGTAGATGTTGCTGAACACATCTTTTAAGGTTTCACTGCCTCTTTTCCCTTTTGTGTTTCTTGTTTCCTTGTTGGGCTTGAAGCATCTATAGAAAATCTTGGTGTAATATGATACAGCACTTAGGACAGGCAGGATGATTAGAAATGGCTCTTGCCTCACTTCTGGATCCAACAGATGTTACTACATGAGATTTGGTTCTCCCTGATTCTATAATTTGATTTTAATGGCTAGATACCATTGGAGCATGTAAGTCCTACAGACAATAGTGTCCTTTTACACTCAGAAACATCTGTTAGTGCTCTCATAGAGCCTGAACTCTAAATAAGCAGATCTGTGTTTGAACACCAGCATGTATAACAACCTGGCAGACAGCATTCTCAAAAGAAATGAAGTCTCATACATCTTTTCTCATATGATAGAGCTCTTTTCTTTTCTCTTCTCTGTCCTTCATGCTTCTCTTTATATCATCCACTACTTTAAGAGATGTGAAGTTTGAGTGCCTTTTCTAAGGGCTTAATGCAGCCTGATGACCAAATGTGCAATTCAAATAATGGTGCTCTGCTGTTCCCTTGAAGCACAGGGTAGAACTGGCGCCACTCAGAGTAGTATTTTGGGCTGTCACTATTTGATCAAAGAGCTTAGACTGGATCTGCCAGTGTTAATGCTTTTAGGATAGATGACTCCTTTACTTTAGAAGGAGTTTCCAGTAACCGAGGGCAACATACAACATCTTTGAAATTTCTGTATTTACAGAGTAGTGAACTCTCCATGGTATTGCATTTCAAGGCCCCTCCAGGGAAGAAACAGGTTACAGAGCTCATTGGCACATCCCTCCTTTCGCTTTTTTAATTTGTGCTTCTTCCAGTTTGGTCTTGTTTCTGTAGATGTCTACAGCTTTCCATAACATACAGCTTGCGGAACAAGCCTGAACTCAAACCCAGCTGAACAAAGACAGTTTACTCATAGCCATAGGCTATAAGAAATAAGTTTTAAAGATGCCTGAGTTCTTCGGGATTGGAACCACAGCACTGCTTTGTCAGTTGAGTGTATTTTATACCTTAAGTGCTGTACAATAAGGGGTCTTTATAAAATAGCATATCACATGTACTATTAATGCCTGGAGATTAAAACAGCTGCCAGGCAGCAAAACTGTTGCATGCAGAAAAATCAGGTGGACACACAGATTTGAGGCTTAAATGAATTCTCTATTTGGGAGCTGTGAATCCTAAGGGAACTTCAAACAAAGAATCTTACAGGGATTTGGAAATTAAAATCACAGTGATTCTTCTCAACCTGTGTTTAGCTTTGAGGGCAGCTACTTTTATTCTAGAACTGAGGAAAAATTGCCTGATTTTCCAGTTAAATGGTCTAATAAAAGTCATTACTTCTCCTTAAAAACACTGCCTCACATAGTATGTAGTTAGGTCATAACAAAGCCACTACCACCTGTGCTTGGAACATAGCCATTTAGCACTTTGTGCTTTGTGTTCAGACTATCTCGCTGTGAAACAGCAGCAGTTACAACTTTGCAGGGAAGTTAGCAAGTACTGGGAAGGATCCTTTGCTTCTGATAAACCAGCCAACTGCCCACTTACTTTTCAAGTAAAGCACTGCACTCATTTACCAGATTTCAGACCTGTTTAGACTATTTATAAAGAGAATAATTGGACTTACTAGCTTTATAATTTATCCATTTCACCATTAGTGAATGTAAATTATATTGACTGAAATTTAGGTTCCAAAGAGAAGTATACATTCACTGGAACTAATTTTGAAAAACACATGTAAAAGTTCATACAAAGATCCAAGAAACGTGCCTTCCCTGCCATCATTCTCAGAATCATTTCTTAGTATCACCTGCTTTCTGTGTTGATGAAAAAAAGTATTGCTTCTCACTGGGCAATGTATAGGTAGATTTGGCAAACAAAATACACTGTGAGCTCCACAAACTATAAAACACAGAAAAAAAATTAAAAATTAGTGGTGTTGTCCAGAAGAACAAACCTCTTTACAAAACTTCATTTCTATTTATGTCACATATGAATTTTTAAGTGGAGCCTTGCATGTGTTGCCATTACACATTGTTTTGCCTCTGACTCTCACTGTCAGTCCATAAGCAGTTCCCAAAATATCAATATTCAGTGTTTCTTCCTTGCTTCTCAACAGATTAAATCAATCTGCTCCCACCCACCTTCCTGAGACAAAAGTTATTTCATCTATGGCTGACATGCATTTCCCAGATAACATTTTAATGCAGTTCCACTGGTCATGACTTTCATAAACTTGATTTACTGCCTGGTTTATTGACCTCGCTTTGCAAGGCTTTGCCTCCCTTCATAACAGCTGTGAACACACTGCCATAACAGGAGTTTGCCTTCTGTACACCAGCAATTTGCTCTTTCATGTTCTGAAATCTCCAGGGAAATCCTGGGGGTGTTAATCTTTATTTCTTGGGAGCCTACCTCATACTAAAGCCGTTGGGCATCTTAATAAAAATGTAACTAAGGAAATAATTTAGGGTAGCTGAGCGATGTTCACTAAACCACCAAGAACACAAATTTTATTTTCCAAGCAAATTGATTCTTGAGAGTAATATCTGTGGTTTCCAAATGAGTAGGAATTTAAAACAGATGAGTATATTTGGGGACATACAGGGTTTGCACGATGTCACCTTGATTAGTTTGCTCATGCTAATCTGCACCTTCATATTTTCCCATGTCAATAGGTTTCTATTCCACATGCCCATTGGAATAAAGAGGTAATGAGACTTCTGCAGCTGAGCAGCCACTCCAGAGCTCCCACTGTATATGTGGCAATAGGAGTCTACTGCATAGGCAGGGAAACAGAGAGCTGGCAGCTAAGGAATGAAGGGAAATGGGATTGCAAGGGGCAGGAGGAAATGACTAAGAACTGTAGCAGAGGTGAGATCACACTAGTACACAGGCTTAGCAGTAGAAGCATAGAAAGGCAAATCAAAGTTGTAGGGGATGTGGGAAGATAAGGAGAGGTCAATGGGATGTACAGAAGTAGAAGGCAGAGAAAATTCTTCTGGCTTAAATAGATTTTTTAATTGAAAAGCACTTCTGCCTGTTGAAAGTTTTAGGCAAAGGAAGCCAAGGTAAAGCTGCAAAAATGCATAGACAATGGGGAAAAATAGACTGGAAATAGTCACTTGTGATGCCAGTAGACAGTGGAACTGAGTAACTTCTGTATAAAAAAGAAAGATAAGACTGGATGTCAGGGACAAATTCCCACCTCCAGTGGTGCCCCTGTCAAAGATCTCCTTTGTGAAAGGAAGGCTGTGTTTTGGTCCTAGATGACCAAAGTTAACCAAAAGAAGGAAAATTGCAGACATGGCTATTATTGATTTGGAATCAACATGAAGAACCTTGCAAACAAAGCTATAGTGCCAGACACAGTGGAAGAGAGGTTGAGTGTTTAGGGGCAGAGTGAGGGGCAGACATGGCCGTACAGCAGCCTCACGCTCTGCAGCTTCCTCCCTGCTGCCCCCTCTGCTCACCAGTGTGCTGAGCAGCCCTTTAGCAGAGGCTTCCAAACTTCTTTTCTGTTGCTTCTTTTTTATCAGCATTTTGATAAGCTGGCTTGTTGGCACTCCTGAACTAAGGAGTGTTTCTATGAAGTGCCTCTTTCCATGTAACTAAAAGTTACAGCCTTCCTCTGCTGTGGAATTAGCAGATGGACTTTCAAAGGCCAATTATAAGAAATATCTTGGAAGCATATGAGACCCACTTCTTCTTATCCAAGCCCTTAGCCCAGCTGTTCTGTCACATGTGCTTAGCAGGACTACTCATGAAGAGTGCAATGTCTCCTAGTTTGGGTTGCAGGGTAATACATTCAAAGATGATAATATTTGACTGGGTCATGACAAGAGGTTTATGGTTTAAAAAAAAAAAATCTTCAATTATTCATATTCTATCAGGAAAGGAAAAGCCATATAATATTGGATTATGCATATTTTATCATCAAGTTATATAAGTGAGCTATTAAACTGCATACAATTCTTACAAGCCTTTGTTTTATAGATTAGTTTTACAAAGTATTTTGTGTTCCTGCTGAACATAAACAGCCTCTCATATCTCCACCTACTACACCAAGTATTCTCCTGATTAATTCATGAAGTCTATAAAATTCAAAAGGAACCAGGAAGAAGAAATATGTTTTAAAGCCCTGTCCTACCTTTGACAGAGCAAACCATCTGTGTTCAAGTCAGACTCCTCGATCGTTTTCATTCAACACAGTGTGCATTGTTCTTTCTTTAGCATCATGTCTGGTCCTTGTCTTTGCAACACACAGTAGTTCTGCAGCTACACGGGGGCCATGGTGGTGGCTCTCAGAGTTTACCATCATACCGCCTAATGCTAGAAATGGAGGAAGCACCAGGACAAAATCAGCCTCACTTGAACCTTCATGCATAACAAGCTGAAATCCCAAACTTCTGCTCTTCCCAGCTAGAGGGACACTGGCACCCCTCAATACACTGCTCCCCAAGAACCGGCCAGGGCATGGTGCAGAGCCAAGTTCTGTAGGCTCTCCTGGGTGCTGCTACAGTGATCCACAGACACATCACCAGCACAGGGAAAGGACAGACATTCAATGAGGAGATTTATAGTCTCCCCTAGACAGGTGGATAAAGCGCCATGATGGACTGAGCTTCCTGAGTGCTCATTTCTCTGTCCTCTCTTGGGCTTTTGCCTTAGAGTCTCTCCACCTTGGAGCATGTTGGGTGGCTGTAAGTTAATGCTGCAGCATAGAAACCAGCCTTGAGACTTCGAGGATGGGAAGGCAGAAACTGAAAACTTTGCCAGGAGCAAGGACAACTGCTTCACAACCACTTTATTACCAAATATAATATCATCTCAAATAGGTGTTCTCTTATCCATGAATGTCTTCCAGGGCCCAGAGCAAGGGGTGCCTCATGTGTTGTACATTGTTTTCACAAAACTGATTATCACTGGCTGAGCCTGGCCAGCCACAGACATTCAACAGAGCCAGAACAGTAACCCCAGCATTTCTGACCAACCCACTGAAGGGAAGTACCAGCTGAAGAGAGGGGAAAGCCCACTCTCCTGAGGCTTTGCAGGCTCCAAATTGCTGGCTGCCTCACAAAAGGCTGAGTATTGCACTCAGCCAAACACTCCTTGGAATTTCACTGCTTATTGGACAGCTCTTGGAAAACCTTTGTCTGAAGAGGAAGATGGAAAAAGAGTCCCCAAAACAGTTTTTTGTGCGTACCTCATTCTGTATGTCTATTTTTCTGACAGGCTGTATATGTAATGGATCAGCAGAACATCGGGGTAAGCAGTATTGCTTTGGAAAGCGTATGGGGAACAATGTTGGGATGTCTTTATACTGTTAATAGTGTGGCAGGAATGAGCAGTAGACAAGGAAAATTTGGTTCAAGGTGCTAGCTGTAGTACCCTCACCTACACATTGATTCCTCTACAGTTCATCACTACAGTATCATTACAAAGTATCTATGCTCTTGCACTGTGATAGACTGGGCTTACTGAATATTTTCAGAGCAGATGTCATTCTGCTAAAGTAAGAAGGCATTTAAAAAGAAATCACTTGACTCTATTATTGAAATTGTTGTCGTTTGCGCCCAGAGGCTCCAGGTGTTCTTAATTCTCACTGGAGTGCTAAATAATCAATTCCTTCAGAGAAAAAAAAAATCCAAACCAAAACCCTAACAAATAAAGGTTAAGTATGTTCAACTCATCATTTTTGGCAATATCCCTTTAACTCAGGTGTCAGCTGGAGGGGTTTTTGCCACTGTTTCTTCTGTTATTCTCTGAAAATCCCACTAGATACCATAGCAACAGCTGGATCACATGCTCCTCAGCGTGCTCTCTGTAAGCAGATGTGAACAATGCTGGCTAATAAAGTCTCAGCAAGTGTTGGACAGGAAAAGGACTGAATTCAGCCTCTACATTCTTTTTTAATAACTCCCAGAAAAGGCTTTCTGTCATTTCTTATGACACAGGTAAATCCAGATCTGAAGACAAACCAGATTCAAGTTACTCCTTTGCTTAATAAAAAGACCATCAAGGTGGCTGATATTTTACAGCTATTTTCTCCCCATCCTCTGTAAGGAATTCATGGAAGTCTGAGGCTGAAATACATTTCCATATTCAAATGTGTTTGCAGTGCCTGGATAATTACTATGTCTGCTTTATTGATGGGTTAGTCCTTCTATCAAATTGATTGCATTCTTTGGTATTTTTTCAAATTTCATCCAAAGAAGGAAATCAGAACTATTCATATATCAATTAATGATCCGTATTCAATTGTGCTCTTATTTTCTGTATGTGTGGAAAACATTTTGAGTAATACAGGTCAGTTTGGCCTTATAACTATGTCATTGTGTTTTAAATCACAGAATAAAGCTTCTCACGTGTCAAATGAACATTTAATAATGCCATCGCTTAGAGGAAGTGTTCATAATCCTTTTCCCCAACTAATGCGGAAAATCTATGTACAGCCTTATTTATGTTCATATTTAGGCAAGCAAAAAATGATAATTCTCCCCTTTAATCTGATTCTGCTTCCAAGTATCTCCCATAAATTCCTTCCATATAACACCAAACCATATGCAGTCTCAGCTGTGTCATACTCCCTAGGTTCAAAACCGACTTGCAATGCATAGAGTCTGTAGCTATGTCAGACATTGTGTAATCGATCTGTACTTTAATTATGGGTTCTTACAAGGACAAATAAATCATACCTCTTTGCAGCATGATGGAAGGGCTAAAATCTAGAATAGGGAAAAGAGAATATTAAATTTATTCTGTTATGAAACTAGATTGAGGTTTAGTAGTAAGAAATCAATGCTAATACTTCTGATGAAAATCTAGAGTAGATTCAGTGATTTGTAAAATCTGAAGTGTCTCTGAAATTGCAGATGCCTGTGGAGTTCTTAGACTAATACTTGTTTATAGTGTCTGCATCAATTTAGATGCAAAAACTGAAGGGATCTTTCTCTTTTACAAAGTCGCTTTTCATTACATACCACGAAGTTAGAAAGCTAGGGAGGAAATCTTAAGCAGTAATGTCTGCTGCTGATTTTAGTTCTCTTTTCTAGAAGAAGAGTAATGAAGATGCGTGTATGTGCCTTACAGAGAGTCAGCAGCTCTCACCCCCTTGGCGGTGATATAGGAAGTATTTGGTGATTACTGGATGTGCTCACTGGTAAGGTCAGAGTAAGGGAAACAGTCTCCAGTCAAGTAAAATTACAGCCCCTGCTCCAAAGCCTGAGATCATCACATAGCACACTGCCTGACAGGCACTTGCACGCATGGCTTCCATAGGTCTGGAATAGGCTCTGAGCTGTGTAAAAAGGCACTGGTGCTTGAACAGGGTGGCATGAAGGGTGGAAGAAACACAGGATATTAATAGCATCATAGTGTTTACTTGGTTGGGCAGATGAAGGTTTAGATGGGATTATATCTGGCATTCACAGGGTCTGTGTCTGAGCCTCTCCCACATGTGCCTCTGGGAGAACGGGGCATAGATAGAAGGGACCTTCCTAGCAGGCAAAGAGAAACCAAAGGCACAGAGTGTCCTGATGCTCAGAGCAGCTCAGGTGTCCTGCCAGTCTTCTCCTGGACTTTCTGTCACTGCCATATGCTGCTGTGCAGCTCCTTACAACAAACAGTCTGGAGGGTGACCCACACTGTCCTCAGGACAAATCACCCAGGCCAGGTGGGCCAACGGTGCATGTCCTGCTGCTGCAGGACACGCAAGTCTCTGGTCCCCAGACTGTTGGTTCAGCATTTCTCACAGGAACAGCAAAGGAAGTTGGAAGACTGACAATGCTCTGTGAGAAACTGGAGCAGTTCAGGCTGGGAAGATGAGCTGTTCCATAGAAGCTGGAGCAGCTGTTAGCCCCTGCCCTGCCACCAGGGACTGGTCTTCCCTGCCAAACCACCCAGCTCCAGGGAGGATGCAGGCGCAGGCCTGTAAATTGATACTGCACTTAAATGATTACAGGCTCTTCACCTTCAGCCCGACTGCAGCTGACTTGAGGAAAAGCAAGTCCAGAAATCTAGTTCTGTCTGTCTGAGGGTTGCTGAATAACTGGGCTAGTTAAATCAGGCTAAATTAGAAATTAACAGGCATTGCTCTGGGGATGGTCTTATAAGCCATGGATGAAGGAAATAGCAAGTAATCATCAGCAACTCCTAAGAGGATGAATTGCATAGAGATAGATTTAAACTTAGGAATAATAAGTGTGTTTATAAGTGGAAACAATTTACTGTTTTATTTGTAGTCATTGTGCAAAAGCATTTTTGCACAAAACTCCTAGATAGATGTTATGTTTGTGGAAGGACAAAATCATTCTTAAAGCATAACCATAATCACAAAGTGATTGTTGCATCTCAGATATGTTTACTGACCCTTCACCACCAGAAAATGCTTTTTTTGCTTCAGTCTGTGGCAAGAGAAATTCCAGAGAATTGTAATGTGTGCAATTAACAGAGGGTCAGCATTGCAGCTAGTATAAATCAGGGTGGCTACAGCTTGGAGATATAGCTGCTTACATCAACTGAGTGTCTGGCCCCAGGAATGTAAAACAAGATCTGCTCTGCAGAAGGAGACCACTGTTACTGAGGACCCCATGACTAGCCTTTGTATGGTGAGAAAATGCATAGTTAATAGGATTTTGCTATTAGTGAATTTGATCTGATACTGTGCTTTATTTTATTTCAGAGTAGCCTGGCAGATATTTAGCATCAACAAAGCCAAGACTGTAAGAGCATTTCTTACCTATTGCGAACATTTTCCTAAGCTCACTGTTACTCCCCAGAAATCAGGAGCTGCTGGCACAGGAGCCCACAAGCAGCCTGGCTTGTAGGCAGTGTCACAGGGTGGCCCTGGGCAGCCTCACCCCATCGAGGGTGTCCTGCAGTTGGGGCTGCCTGTTCAGCTCTGGCACCGTCACACTCCTCACAAATGTTGAAATGTAAACCAGAAAAAACAAGGTACACCTCTTAATTTCTTGACAAGTACTTAAAATAGAAATACTCTGACCTATTTTTTTAAACACTACTCCTGTCTTGATATTCCCATGTAGAAAATAAGCTGTGTGTCACTCTTTGCAGCAGCCCTCTTCTCAAAGGCTTTGGGCTGGATTCAGCCCAGCAGCCCCAGACAGGGGAATAGCCACCCAGCCTCACTGAAAGGAGGGGTTATTTGACAATGGCTCAGAGCAACCCTTTTCAAGCCTTGAAGAGCACAACTCAAATAATAGTCACTGCTTGCTTTGCTCTTTTCATGCTCTCTGCTAGCTTGGCACTGTAAGAATAAAAAGCCTCTTTTAGAAGATAATGCGCATTCTGTGTTGCTCACCCTTCCTGTAATTTACAGGGATTAAGGACACCAGTAAGGTCCAAGAATAACAGGCATTTCTGCTGCATTCAAAGATACCTTGGCAAAGTCTTCCAATAGGTTAGAAAAAAAGGAAACAGTTTTAATGCAACCCCCAGGCACCATCACCCACATCTGGCTTAGTATGTTGATGAAGCCAGTCTTGAAGAGGGCTTTGCCTGTACAGTGGCTGGTGCCTCTGTGCCCCAGGGCAACAGAGCAGAGAAGGGCATGGGGGCAAATGCCTGAGGGCCAGTGCTCAGCGGGGCAAGAGCCTGGCCCAGAAGCATCCTCCATGCTGGCTGTGGGTGGGCACAGCTCTCTCCTCGTGTGACGATCTAAGGGCTGGGTACAGCATCCAGCAGAACAGAGCATCTCCCATGTTTTATGGAGCCTCTGTTCTTGCTTCCCACCAGCTGCTGCATTCCCTCACGCACAGTGCTTTCCTTGTTCCTCTGAAGCAAGGACAAGCCTTTCCTGCTGCCTCTTCTCACTAATGGTTGAAAATCCATAGGCCAACACTGCAATGGTTGTCATTACATGATGGGAGCTTTTCTCCTGACTGAACTTCTTTATCTCTCTCTCTGAGGTGTTTAGAGATGGGAAGAAAGATGCCTGTTCCTGATGATGTGACAACCTGGACTATCATCACAGGGCAGATGTTTTCTGCAGCAGCTGGGGAAAGTAATTAGCACAGCAATGGTATAAGCAGTCCTGCATTGTCTGTTCCTCAGCAACAGAGGCCTTAGGCTTTGGTTGCCTGAGCAGCAACATGAAAAAGTGGTGTAGTCTGAGGGATCTATTACACTAACCTGAATTTAGCTTGCAGCATAGTTTGATCATTCAGCTGATTGAGAACACCCATCTTCGACCCCACTTGCTTCTCAGTTAATGCCTTCTGCTCCTCCTTTGTACCAGCATGGCTAAAACAGAAGCCTTCTGGAGGGGAAAACAAGAGTTTCTTAATCTGCTGTGCATATTGTAGTAGCTGGACTTGGAGGGCAGCTCCTTGCCAGAATGCATTTTAGTTTACTCTTCATGGGCTACAGCTGCTGCTGAGCAAACTTTTCTCTCCTCTTATTTGCATAGCGGATTGCAAACTTTTCAGGCTACTTCAAAAAGCAGTCTGGTTGAACATGAAATCCTTGTCACCAAGAAATCTGTTATTTGGCAGATGTATAGCATCATTGCTAAAGTTTTGAAAGGAGTAATAAATCTTCCACTCTCTGTGTCTTACAACTATCCTGAGTCTGTAGAGCTCACAGCTCTTTTTCAGAAGGGAGACAGATTTATGTAGAGAGCTAATGAACATCTAAATCTCTTCCCCATATATGCTGCCTCTGCCTGTGTTGAATCTTGGCCTTGATTTGAAGTGGCTGTCCACTGTGAAGCCACTCCTCTGTTGGATCTCTGCAATGGGGAAGGAATAAAAACGATTTGAGAGGTAGCATGACAATCAATAAGAGATTCATACTGACCAGATTCAGAAACATTCATCCTGAAAGGCTGCAGACTGTTCCTCTCTCTGCATAATTCCTGTTACATATATCGACAGAAGAGATGGACTTCTGTATCTGTGTGGGATCTTCCAGGGGTCCTTGTAATTCTGCCAGACTCTCATCTCACTTATTGCCCCTTGTGCTGAGAAGAAGCATAAATCTGACATTTTTGTAAAGACCTATTCCTACCCCAGAGAGAATTTCCATTAGAAGTGATCCAGAACCTGCTCCAGGTTTACACGCAGGGTTTCAAGATTCCAGAACAGACTGTAAGTGCTAAGCATCTTCATGACAGAGCACAGCTCTAGCAAAAAAAACCAAACGAATTACTGAGCCACGTAAGGGTATAAATGCAGAGGCTAACAGGCAAAGTGGTGGTTACTTTCAGCCTGAAGGTGGTCCTGTGTGTATCAGCCTGCCCACGAAGTTTGCTTTGGAGGGGCTGCCACACCCTGCTGCCATAAAAGCAGGCAGAGAGGGGAAGGACTAGATTTGCCTCCTACTGCCTGTCAGAGCCCAGCTTCTCAAATCAGGGACTGACAGCACTACGGCAGAGCTCATGAGTGGATGCCCAATATACACTGACCATGAAACAGGATGCATCTGGAAGCATGTGCATCTTCCAGGAAGACCATGGAAATCTAGGACTCAAGTGACTTTAGTCTTGGGTGTCCAGGAAGGATGACAAAAGGTGAGAGTTTTAGTGCAGTGTGGCTGCAATTTCTCTAACTCCAGCCATGCAGAAGGTGTCCATTCATAGGACAGCACCATTCCTCTCTCACATGTGCCGATTCAGGGGATGAAATTTCTTCCAGTAAAACAGGACCTGTTGCCTGTTTACCTTTTCCCGGAGAGTTTCCTTCTGTGCTGAATGAATCCAAATTCAATGCTCACTCAGACTAATACCTGAATGCAAGCTTCATTTCATTTTCAAGAAATGGTCAAACACTTGATTTTGTGAGCCATCACCATAGGCAGCCTCTTTTCCAGTATCAGCACATCCCAAGAACAGCAAATACTTGCAGCTGGCTCACCAGTCTCTAGCACTGCCAAATCAGAAACTATGCCCAACTTCAACTCCACTGAAAATCACTCTGGACCTGAGACCACACAGTATACCCTGTCTCAAATACCAAAGCAAGAGAGCAACTCCACCCTCCAAAAACAATTTAGCCCACTATGACGTGCATGTTGAAAAGCATCCTTTGGCATTGGCATGCTGATTTAAACATGGCAAGGCAAAGAAGTTGGCAACTAAAGTTAAGATGTGTAGGGCACAGAAGAGTCCTGCTCTGCTTCTTGATTCATATTGCGCCGAAAAAAGAGAGGGAGCAGAGATGAGTTTTGTCTTTGTTTGCTTGTTTCATTTTGGGGGCTTTTTGATATCACAGTATAACACAGAAAAAAACTAATCCCTTTCTTTTAGCAAATCCATTTTGTTTCTTGGAGGGTTAAATCCTGCTTGCCTCAAACAAATGAGTAATCCAATTGGCTTCAATGTGACAACTCCCAAAAGGCAAACAGAATTTGATTCCCTCCAGAATGTAGTAAATAGATTTTGTGAATGAGCTATTTGAAACGCTGGATACTTTGTGTGCTAGCACGGGTGCTGCCCATGATGACTGTGTCAGCCAGTTTTCCTTCTGCTGAGGGTTTAAATGGCTTCCTATGGCTCTAAATTTAAAATACGGCCTCTAAGTACAAATCATAAATTTGACTATGCTGGTTTTGTAAAGTGCAGAGATGAAGGAGGAGAAGGAAGCAGCCTCTGAAAGCAGCGGTTAGGGTTAATTTACTGGATGTTTTAATTTCTTGAGAACTACATAATCTCCTAGGATTCTTGCAAAACTGTAAGCTCTGTATCTCTAATGTGCGAGACCAAGAGTCACTGAGCCACACTGCATAAACTTTCCCAGTTTTCTGACACCAGGGGCTTTCTCAACTCCTCACTGACTGAATTTCCATGTTCTTACTAAGCCCTTTCACAAGAAAGCAGATATTTGAGCTTGCATTTTTCTCACGCTTGCTGCTGACATTGCAGGCTGTTTTCAGAGTAACCTGAATTTCTTTTGTTTGTCATCTCCAGTTACTTCACAAAAGACAATTAGACACCTCTGAGCACCCACCTGCAATGCCTGCACCACTACAGGAGTGAATTCTCTTGACAAAAATACTCACACTGGCAGGAGACCGGATCAAGAAGGTAGTCAACAGTCCATATGCATGAAACCCATCCAAGGAAAACAGTTTCAGTGATCTAATCACAAGAGCTGAAAAAATGTGGAAAATCACCCACTGGCTATTTAAAAACGGTCAGATGTGTAGAGGCACTGAATCCAGATAGCAAGAAAGAGGAGAGGAAGTCGCAACAAGTACTGTGCCAAAAATGTTTTATGTTGATTTTACTATGCCAAAAGACAGACAACAGTGCCATCAGATAGAACTTACATGTCCTAAGGTCCTCTCTGCTTGCCCTGATGGCTCAAATTGCAGTCTTCTACTGACCTGTATCCCTTAACAGGTAGCAAAGCTCAGACAGCTTTTATTTTTAGAAGAATATTTGTACCCTCTTTTTTTTTTTTTTCTGGTTTTTTGTTTGTTTTTGGTTTTTTGTTTCTTTTTTAATGTGAAAGTAAAGCCTACAGAAGGAGAGGGGGAGAGGAGAAAGTTATTATATAAGCAGTAAGGATAGGGAGTTCTGATTAGGCTTGTACTCTCAACTGCAAAATAAATTATCAAAGAAAATGAGAATGCAAGTGCTTACACCAGGACTGAATATAGCTCAAGGTTTTGTTTCCTGGGCACTTCCTCCCTGATAATACAGACAGTGTCATCAGGCTCATCTGTGCTACAGTAATCAATCTGTTTAACACCACTGCATGCAGTACACCTCACTGGGAGGGAGGGTATGGCAAACTGGCATAGGCATTTTTAATATGTGCTGTTCATTGCTAACTTCAAGCACTGTATTTTAAAGAAAACTCTTTGTATTCAGGATCACCTCAAACCAAAATACTGGATGTGAATACCTCCTGTCTGCTGTACAAAGTTTGATTTAGGATCCCTTTGGAGCAAGGGACTCTGTATTCCAGTGCTCTGCCCAGGCTGTGGGGCTGACAGCAATTACAGCACGATGGCAGGAGAAGAGCACTGTGGCCAGTCTTGTATCCTGCCCTGGCACCATAAAGTGCTGGAAATTTAGGGCAAGTTTGCAGGCTGTGCCATTCTCTCCTGAGGAATTTCAGAGGCAGGACCATGCAGTCCATGACTATTTGAAGAAAACTGTTGAACACCTCCTTAACTTACTTACAAGGACTTTGATTTCAGTAATGAATGGATTTAATTTTGGTAAATATGAAACAGACTCCCAAGCCTTCAAAGGGCAAATATCATTGGAAAAGAAGACAGAAGTCATCCATGAGCTAATTTGCTCTTTTGCCCAGCTAAGATGAGATAGTTCCCTGGAGTCTATTTTCCTAAGATTTTTTTTTCCTCTGGTCTAGTCAAATGTCCTAATTAATAGATCTCAGTAGGAAAAAACCCCACAAAATCAAAATAATCCAAATCTCACGGTATGATCTGAAGTGCTTTCCAATTCCAGTGTGTGAAATTTGCCTCCCAACAGCATGTGGGAAGCTGTGAGATCCTGGCTCCTGCAGGGGCCATGTCAGTGTAGAGGTGGGCTGTGGGAAGGTGAAGGTGTATGAAGATGTACAAACCTCATCCATGTGAGTGTCCCAGATTTGGGGGATTCTGTGTCACATGGAGGATATTTCCAAGCCACCTTCTGGGAAATTACTGCCTCAAATCTTGTTCATTGGAACTAGGTATTCCAAATCCCCTACTTATCCCTACAAATCTTTTCCTTTAATCTTATAAAAACATTTAAAATTTTTGTCTTAAGGGCCAGAAAAGACAAAACAGTACTCAGCTGCCCTGTCCTGAAATCCTATTGATGTATAGTGGGGTGAGATACCAGGCTGAGGGTGATTTAAATGGGAACAATCAAAATTTTACAGTTACAATTGAGACTGCTTTGAGGTTAAAAACTTCTCCTTTGAGAGCTTGCAGTGTAATGTCAGAAGAGCGAACCAGGATTTTAACCATGAACCCAGCTAGTCAACCAGACTACACTTAGAGAAATTTCAATCCAGTAGAAAACCACTGATTTCTTTTCTGTGAAAAACAGAGGCAAATATTTCAGTAAAAACTTCCCTCTTTTCAACAAATATAAGTCTAGGAGTGTGGGTTTTTTCCAATGTCAACTGTCAGTAAGTGCTATAAATGCATCCAAGAACAAATACAGTTAGAGGAACAAAAAATAATCTTTTTGCTGGGAGATACCATGAGTTCAGCTGAGATGTCTGAGCCATTTGATGACCAGTGGTGCTGCTGGATTCATAATCCTTTCCAGATAACTCTTTGAAGAAAGAAAGCTTAACCCCATTTGACCTGTGCTTACTAAGAGGGTCTCTTTCACTTCAGCAGCTTGAGCCACATACAAAGGGCCTTGTTTTTGCAATGATTTTGATAGATTTTCAGGGAAACAAATGTGCCTAATTCTGAGAGAGGGCCGATGTGGTCCGTGCCTCTGGAAGTTGACTTGCAGTTCCTTAACCCTAGTTGCAGCTGTTGAAATCTGTTGTGCCAAAATAATGAAATGCAGCCCTGATTTCCTTTCTTCTGGGTCAGGTCTTGACAGCGAGTGACGTTCTCAGCTCTGAGAGCAGCTGGGGTCACTGGCTCTCAGAGAATTAGGCTCTCTGTCTCCTGTGGAAAGTCTTTGGTCTGTTGTGGTTGTTGCTTTGATTTTCTAGTGATGTGTATTTTTATACATGTCTGTAAAAACAAACACAGTTTACCCTACTGCCACACAGATCCCTTGCGATCCCTTGTCAACAATGTCAAGCCAATGTTACACTCGAGCCCAGGAATGACTCATTTTTTACAACTGTGGTCTTCTGAGAACATTACAAAGGCTACAGCGAAATGGTTTAATTCAGAAGTATTTCCTGCATCACCACCAGAGGCTTATTTTTCCTGGGTCTCCACTTCCTTTGCTTTTCCAATAGTTTGGGTGTTCTATATTTAGCCAGTTCACTGAAGCACATGTGGGTAACTGAACTAAGTGCTTATACAAAAGCTTTTCCCCTGAATTTCTACCTTCATAGTAGAAACCCGTGTAATTTTACTGTCTTGTCACTCCCACTCATCCCTGCTGAATACAGCTGTATAAGATTTTAGCAGTGCACATTGCATTTTTAATTTACTGTGAGCCTCTCCCTCAAACGAGAAGCAGATGACATCTGCTGCCAGGGTGACTCAGCACAGGAAGAACTGCAATCACAACCTATCAGCCTGTGCTAAATAACCCGACCCATTTATACTTCGAAAGTCAGTCAAATCCAAATGCCAGATACTAGATTAGGGTGCGGGTGGGTGGGGATTGGAATGAGCCTAGGAGAGGTGAGGGAAGGGGCAGACAGTGTCCCTGAGATACACAGGCAAGCCCAGGAACAGGGACCAGTGGTGGTGCCTGGACCCCTACCCTGCAGTGCTGGGCAAGGTGTGTGCTGAGCAGCAGCCCACCCAAACAAAAATAGCAGGAAAGGTATTACTACAGTGGAAGGGGGAGAGAGAGATATGCAGGGGCAGACCGAGGGAGCCTGTATGAACCTGCCTTCTGCTGCAGGAAGTACAAGAGAAGGTAAAATGACTGGTTTCACAGGTGGCTTAGACGGGATGGCCTGCGGGCAGTAGGAGCTCACAGGGAGCAGTTGCTCTCTTTATCTTCAGCAGTATTTTGGGAGGGAGAAGAGAGGGCATAATCCTGCATAGGCTGTGGCATATGAACAAAAGACATTAGGTAGCCAGCAGTTAATCCAGTGAAAAGGTGCTTCCCTGCCTTTGTAACAACAGATTTTCATTTCCAAGTGGACAAGATCTTTGAAGGGATAACAGATTAACAGTCTAATGCTTCTTGGTCTGACTGATCAAGTGTAATTTTCCAGTAGTGCTTATCAGTGTCCAGGCTTGTTTTTAATAGGAATGTAATGTTTTCACAAGGTCATATTTGGTGGCTGAGCCTTAAAAGGCTCAGTATGTGTGAAGATGTCATTGATTTTAGCATATCCACTGGAAGGTGCTGATTGTTTAGAAGGCTGTTACAGGGAAGTTGGGCTCAGTGCTGCTTTTTTTGTGTATGTGACAACATTGTCATAGACTTGTCATATTTTCCTTCAGAGTAGAAAGAGCTTTCCATGGATTTCTAAGCTAAGCCTCTCTCCCTGAAAAAAGATTTCCTTATTCAGAGATGAGGAAACTGAATCAAGAAATGATTCAGTGGTTTTCTCAAGTTCTCGGAATGATCTGGAACATATTTCATGTCTGTGGTGGAAGATGGCAGGTTTGTGACTGAACCTAGTGCAGGAGTTCTTTACCCTTTCTGTGACCTAGAAGATATGTTAGAGCTATGTACTTCCATGTCCTCATCTGTCTGTTTAAAGCAATCAGCATGAGTTCTAAATTTACAGTGATTGTGTTTGGAAGAATTAATGGCTAAGGTGAAATGCCCAGGAGCTCCTGCAAGAGTGAAAGCATAAAGAATTTTCAAGTTCTGTTCTTCAGTCAAAAGCCTCTTTTGTCCTCTGGTAATGTGAATCCAGTTTCAGGGGTCTCCTGTTTTTAGGAGCAAAAGGTCCTAGATTACTTTCCCCTGAGATCATTTGCAGAGCTCTGTGGAAGTCCTCGTGGCTTTGACTGTACAGCACTGCAGAGTGTGAGAGAAGACATGGAGGCAGCTGGCATTCATTCCAGAAATACATGGGCACTGGACTTTGCCAGGGCCACGCCTGGGAATGTCTCAGCTCTTCCGCTGCACAGATGCAAAAACACAGACGGTTTCTTCTGTAGAGCTGGTTAGTTCAATCTGACAAACTCACCTAACTTCTTGGAAAACAGTTTTGTGCTTTAAAGGTCCTGACCCTTCAAAGGTGTCTGAGTCTCTGTGCAGTCTCAGTCAGAGAATGCTCTAGAAAAGGTGGGCTTTTGGCCATGATGTACTTGACAAAAACACAGCCACAAAGAGGGGTTTAATTTCAAAATGCCACATCACATGCCTTATGAAACGATATAAAAAGCTACAGCTGCTCTGCTAATAATTCTCTACATGCTTTAAAATGAAACACTTTATGAACTTGCTATCTTTCTTAGACATCCTTTATTGCCATCTCCAAGCAGCCTCAAGCTAGCTACGTTATCATATCAATAAATGAAAAGTGCATGTTGCTGTCTATTCCACACAGATAGCCTTTATGAATACGCGCAGCCCCTATGAAGTCAACTTAGCCTCTTGCATGCATAAAAATGTTTGCAGTGAAATTTCAAGGATTAGTCCCAGCTTTCATTTTGTTTGATTACGTTTCATGGACATACACAGCTATTTCCCAGCCCTTATCTGTCAAGCATCCGTCCTAGTTACATGGGAAGGAATAAAGAAAAGAGCAAGCTATAACATGAGGGTGCTTCAAAGGGAACAGTGCTATCTGCAGAGAAACACATGCACACAGCCTGCTGCCCATAAGGAGTAGGATGAAATGACTAAAGCAGCACAGAGGGAAAAAATAACACAGAGAAGGCCAGCTGTGTCTTGAGGCATGATTTCAGTTGTCATGTCTACTGTAGTACAGAAGATGCACCTTATTTTCATTAGGATGAAGTGAAGCTGAGCTGCCAGGTAGTGCCCTTGGATCCTGAGTGCACTCTCAAACACAACATGTAACAAATGCAGAATAAAAGTTCTACTGGAACGGTGCAGTGGTTCAAAGTGCATAGTGTGAGTACCCTGTGGTTTCATGGCCTGCTCTGATGCAGCTCTAATGTCTGAGCCTGTGTCATGAGGGACTGGAAGGGATGTTAGCCACTGCCCAGCCCTTCCAAACAGTATGCAAGGATAACTGAGGACAGGAAGTGTGTCAGAGCTCTAAGCTGTCCATCGGATCATTGAAACTTGAGATCTTTAAAGAAGAGCAGAGTGAAAATACAGACTGTGTTAATTCAGTAGTATACCACAAAAACACTGTGTGAGCTGTGTTGTAAGTAACCAATACATAATGTCACAGTCAACGCTTCATGGTTTCAGAAATACCATCCTGAAGGTACAAAGCACTCAAAGGATTAAAAATAATTTTCACATATCCTGCTAAGATAAATGGGGGATGTTTGCACTGGGTTGATCCTGTTCTGTTACTCTCATTCTGTAGCATTCAAGACAGTGCTCTATTGTGTTATACTTCAAAAGCCATCTTCTCCACCAAAACAAGAATAATTCTCATTTTAAATGAACAACCCCATCACCATTTTAAGATGGAAAAAGAAAGGAGTCATGCCACAAATCTCTTTTTCTTCGAATAATAACTTCCTGTATTTATCTCTGAAGTTCTCACACATAGTTGATCTGCTGCACAATAAACTGTACATTAGCACTGGAAGTCCAGTCATTAGGCACACATGAACTGATCACATTAATGCATAATTAGTACATAATTTTCTGGAGATCCCATATGGCTTCAATCATATCATTACCAACAGCAGCACATCGTATCATCCAAAAAGAGTAGGTCGAGCCCTGAACTTTTCCCAGTGTACATGTTCTGATAATAATAGATATTATTTTTGGCTAGAAATAAATTTGTAGTGTAATTTATGACTCAGCATATTATTTTTTTTCTTCAGAGTTAATGTTGTCTTTGATGATCTCGGTGGTGATGTCTGCTATCTTGCTGCTGCGGCCGACAGTAACATAACAAAGCCGACTAGATCACAGCTCAGTCTTACAACTGAGTAAGAGTCTGGCATTTTACCAGCTCAAATAGTGCTGCACTGGCTGCAGGGCCCAGGAAAAAAATGCAAATATTTCAGCTGTGTAGACGGCTATACAAATAGCAGAGCAGACAAGGCAGCCTCATCTGGGAAGACAAAAGATGTGTGTGATGACCTCCTTCCTTCAAGTTAAACAAGTAAAATCTTATCCTGGGTCATTGTCACAAGTTCCCCTCCCCTGTGAATGTGCACAAAGAGCAATGCACTATATTTGCCTTTTGGCAGCATGACAAGAGCCCAGAGAGGATGTTCTGTGGTCAGGTCTCACTGCGCCCTGTCTGTGTGCCTGCTGTGTGTGTGTGGTCAAGGTGCCTGGGGCTGACTGAGGACGCAAGGCAGCAAATGCCAATTCAAGCTGCCACATTTTGTTTCAGTTTGTCTCTGCTCCTCCATCAGCATCTTTAGTGTTGCCATTCCGCTGTTTGCTCTTCCCTGTGTGCCCTGCTTTTCTTGCACTCTCAGATTTTCTTGAGGGAGCCCTGAAGTTTGCCAGGTAAAGTGGAAGCTGCCTCCTCTCTGCTGAATGTCCAGCATCTTGGTCATTCTCCCTTTTTGGCACGGTAGACTTGGGTGTTGGGGTGCAACAGAGATTCCTTTGCCCATTTCCATTTCTCAAGTCTGGCACAATGAGCAGTCTGAGCCGAGATATTTTTGGCTGACAGTGTCCCAACATGCAATGCATGGCGCAATTTACTTGGCTTTGCCTCTTACCACAGAAATTAACAAAATCCATGTGATGCTTCTTGCCTGTCAGGAAGCTATACTCTGCATTAATCTCTCATTCAGGAGACAGGCTATGTGACAGAGAAGATTAATCCTAGCCACAGATAACACTTCCTGTCTTTAAATAGTTTTGGTAGATAAATAACTTCTATAATGAAACACTATCCCACAGTGGGGTTTTGGTCTAAGCCAAGAACTGTTGAGTTTTAATTCTGGCTTTCAGACAAAATCTCTTTGTGGATAAAAGTAAGTAGGAGCCTGGTTTTGTTGGTTTTAGGGTTTTGGGGGTGTTTTTTTGGTAGGTTTTTTTTTTTTTTTCACAGAGAAGGTACACCCTCAGCTTTTTTCACACTCCTCGAGAGTTCCAGCTCTTTGGTACCTGCTTCTCCTGACACTTCTTTTCCTATGACTTTTTCCTAGTCATAGAGTTTTCTCTGCAGATGTATTGAAAGGATAAATTACTCAATGTCAGGAAGATTTCTGAAGATGCAGGTCATGGCTTGAGGCAGATTCAGTCATGCACAGTGCTCAGAGGTTGCTCTAGGGAACCTGCATTGTCATCATGGTCCCCACCAGTACTCAGTCTATACCTGGAAAAATCACCCAGCAGACCTGATTCTTGAATCTGGGTCACACAGACATGGGTAAGATCTGGTCCAAAGCCCATTAAAATCAGCAAGAGTCTTTCCTAAGTTAAGTGGGTTGGAGTCAGGGCTTTGCAGGATGCATGAACCCCAGCCTTCCCCACCTCTGGACAGCACAGTGATGATCGAACACACGGCTGCCTTCTGAGAGCCTCTTTACGCAACTGGGGAAATCTTGGCCTCTAGACAGAAGGGACTTTACCATGGGCACAGTCCAAATGGTATTTAAAAAATAGTATTCAGACTCCTGCAATCTCTCTGCAGTACTTGCTATTTAAATCCTTTTCCAAACCACACAGAAACAGAGCATGCATTTTCCTCGATTTCCTTACACCAGGCAAATCAGGGAGAAGGGGCTCTGACCACCACATGTTAGGATGGGGGCAGAAAGAAATGGAAACAGCAAATGCTGTGTGTAGGAATCTCATGCTTGTCAGGACATTTCAGAATAAAGTCCGTGATGAGATAAGGTCTTTCAAAGAACTTGAATTTGTTTAAGGGATCTTTCCTATTCTACCATGCAAAATGAATGGACTACATGCTGGAAGTTCATACTAAAGATAGCTGTGCAGATGCAAGAGCATCACTGAGACTCCAGAAATACTTTGACTGCAATTTTAACTTTAAACTAGCTACAAATGACAATCTCCACAGTGCCATGGCTGTGTTCCTGCTGCTGCCAGGCCCTGAGCTGGCTACACTGTACTGCGGAGATGTGCCTCTGGTTGTGCTGGTATTTACAGCACCTTACTAGACACAGCCAAAATATTAAGCAAAGATTGGGTTTCTGCATCTATGAAAGCTGGCAGCCATGAGCAGAGCTGTGTGTGAGCTCTGATTAATGTTTGGGGTAATAACCCATTATTCTTCCTTAACAGGGAGAGAAGGGACCCTACGGTGGTGACTGGCAAAGGAGTGCCATGGCCATGAAGGCTCCAGGTACCCAACTCTTCTCAGAGGACAATGGTACCTCTGCCAGGATGGAAACTGCACAGCTGGTTCTTCTGCCTTTGTTGGTTTTAAACCAAACAGACCAAATAGCAAAATCCTTGTTTTTGTAACAATTGCATTCAAATTGAATGAAAATTCTGACTGTTAGGGGCCCATATCCTTGAAGAACATTGTTGTCAGAATGGTTCCAAGTAGAGTTCTCCAACCAAGTTTCTCTGCTAGCAGTCTAGACTATAGCTGAGGTATCTCAGTATATGGGTAATGTTTTTGGAGGCAGTGGGGGTCAGCATAGGAATCATGTATCTTAGTTAACTGTAACCTCTAGCATTAGATCAGACATCCTACTTAAAAATAGACTTTAGATACTCTGACTTAATATCTTAACTCTAGTAGATGAAATTTGAACTTCAAATGTCATATTTGAACTCCTAAATATAAATGGCCTGATTTTCCAGAGTGTTTCAGCGTATGCAATGCCTATTGATTTCAGTAAGAAATGTGGGTGCCCTTTTGGAAAAACAGGCCATTTCACTTAGTCATTGATTCATAGATTCCTAACTTTAAGCAGCCAGATTTGAGACCTTTTCTAGCTTCATGCAGCTCTGCTTCAGCTTTAGCAGAAACTCACTTCTGTGAAGTGGAACCCTCAAGTACCCTCAGCTTACTCCCTTCCAGCACTGTCTTGCATGCTGTGTTAAGTATTCATGTAAGACTGATTTTGAAGAAGCAAACAGCAAACCCACATAAATTTAAAATATTATATTTTAAATGCAGAATAAATAATTTCATAAACATGTTAAAAAATGTTCCTTACAGAGAGAGTGACCTCATTTTTATACAACAACTACTACTGAGACAGAAGGGAATTTGTGCTGCAAAACTGTTCAGTACAGATGACACATTTCAGTGGGAAAGGCAAAGTTAAATACATAACAAAGTTGAATAAAAACACTGGGCTCCAGCCATATTTGGACTGTATCACAAACTAAATAACATTAGAAAATTAAAAATAAGCATTGCTTCTCCTCTCAAGTATAGATTTTTTTTGTGTTCATCCCACATGATGCATGATCAGAGAGGAACAGGAATGCATGTAGCAGCAGTCTATGTGCCAGGTCTGTGCTAGATTGAAGGTATCAACTGTTCAAACACAGTCCTACTGGAGGACAACTAATACAAGGCAAAACAAATATGCTCTGACCCATATATCTTACACTAGCTCAGCACTAGCTACAGTGACCAAAATGCTTTCCTTCTAGGACACTCACTTATATGTTAGCGCTATAAATGCTGCCAAAATTTCCTTTCTCTAATTGATAATAATATAATGGCACAGGCTTTTAGTGAACTTAACCTTAATCTTAGACTTTCAGAGAGAATTAGCAGCATGTGTTGCTTGCACACATCTTCTTGCCATCTGTGGATTCTTTAGGTTCAAAGGAGGCAGCAAATACATCAACACTTGGGGAGCCATTTGGATCTTGAAATCTTTAAGTGGGAAGCATTTATAGGAGGTTGCAAATAGTCTGAGCCTTCACACTGTGGGTGATGCAGATAAAGATGTCCAAACCCAGGTCAATAAAAATATGAAAATAATTAGACATACCTCTCAGAGAGCAAGGGTAAGATGGGGAGGGAGCAGGTGGGGTTAGGGAAGTTTTGGAGACCTAAGACTGTAGCAGACATCTATTTGGAAAGAAGAAGGCCATTTGTTTCCAAGGCATAGGTCTGAGCTTCAATACGTTCAATACACGCACCATTCTGTACGCAACTTTCTGACCAGCAGTAAGTCAGGCTCGGGGCACATTGTTGTCTGGAAGAGGAGTTATGCTTCTCCTCTCAGGATGCCCCTGGGTGCTTGCGAGTCCCCCTGTCACATACTGAAAGGTGGAACTGCACAGGGGCAGGCAGATGATCAGGGAGCAGGTAACAGCTGTCCTTCTATCAGCTGCTTAACACCAGGTTGCTCAGGGAAATCTAGAACTGCAGTGATGTGGGCTTGGCATGCTCAGAATCTGGTTGCAATTTGACACTTGTATTTAGTGGCAGGGTTTCTATTTAACTAGCTAAAATTGTTTACAGTGGTGTAAGAATAGCTCAGAACAGATCATACACCCATTTTTCTGACTTTCCAGACACAACCATAATGTTTTAAACACAGGTGTTGGGCTCAGTCTCCTGTCTTTGACAATGTACACAACAAACCCATGACATAGTCATAGTTCGATCCTAAGTAAACCTGTACAATAAACAGGTTTTTATTTGTCCGAGCAAACAAAAGCAAAAGAACATATGGGGTGCTGCTGGGGCTGATTTCTGGTTGGTTGTAAAACAAAAACCAAAGTGAGCACCACTCATAAACTACTTAAAGGTGACACAGCTGCAGTCATTCCCACTTCCCCAGCCTGATGCAGCTGCACAGACTGTACTGACCATTTTTTGCCTGTGGTAGAGGAGACTTCTTTAGGAAGCAGCAACTGCATTAGGAGCCTTGCCACATCCAGTGCATTATGAGCCCTGACACATCGAGTGCACTATGAGCCCTGACACAATCTCCTGCAGCTGCAAAGGGCCTGGCACTCCCCTCAAGGTCCCATTTCTGGTGAGACTGGAGCACAGCCCATCACCCTGAATGTACTTCCTTTGTACCGTTTATTGTTTGTGCTCTTACAGAACTCAGGCTCCTGTGCAAAAATTTTGGCCTGGTGGAAGGAGATGGATGGGGCTATTTGTCTGGAGCTGCTGAAGCAGCCCTGTGGGAACTGTCAGTCTGTCCAGGTAGCTCAATAGCTGAGGGTCTCCAGAGTGGCCACTGTAACCAACCAGCTGCCCACTGTGTCCAAGGGCACCACGTGTACTGCTTGCACAAGCAACCTGGATCCGTGGGATTTGCTGCCGGCTGCCCGAGTCAGAATTGGCACCACAGGCAGCAGTATGGGTGTGATAAACCAGGCCCTGCCTCTGCTCTCAGTGCTCTTTTATGCACACATATGTGACAGAGGACATATGTTTTACTAAAGAGCTGGCATGAGTTTTGCCACAATGCAAAAAGTGGAAGAATATCCAGTGCAGGAAATGGGAAAGGAAGGACAAGAATTACAGAAATAAAAGCAGGCAATTGCATACATACATTTTGTGAACTGGAAGCATTGCCAGATTGCTACTTTGAGACATTTGTATTCTTGCTAGTTGCTTTGGTGATGCTAGCAGCTTTACAGATGTCAAAATGGACTGCAATGTAGGTTTGTAAAGGACCGTGCAGTGGCTTCATATGTTTGTCCACAAAGGAGAAGATAGCCAGTAGTTACAGGAGGTCAGTAGAAGAGAAAGAGGTGGTTAGACTTTGACAAGCTTTAAAAGGATTTGAAACTTACATGAAGAGGGTGTACTGGGCTGGGTAAATTGCTTGATATGAACAGACCTCTGGGAGGATCTGAAAGAAGACACAGGACAGCAGAATAACCCAGTATACATACAGCTTAAGAAAGACAAGTGCCATTAAGGTGCTTGCAAGGTGACTGCAAGAACTCACTGAGGTTGCTAAACATGGACTGGCTACACTAGCTAAATGCAAAAGCAAGGAGTTGCTGGGGGCCAATGGGTTCTGTCCTTTGAAGCTATTTTCACACTGTGAGATCCAGTTTGTTATTGGTTGGTAGATACAATAGACGTTGCAAGGCTTTTTGTATCTGTTTTAAGCTTAGCTGTCAGGTAAATAATCAGGAAAGTCATGAGGTTTAAATCTAATTTCACATTTAAAAATAAATGTATACATTATTCTGACTGAATATTTATAAAAAGGCATTTAATAAGAAGGCAGCATCCAGTTACGACTGTAGTTTGACTTGCAGAAAACATACCTGAGACAACATGACAACAACGCAAAAGAACCCACGAGGTCCTCTCTTTCTCTGCATGTACATATTGCTACAGTACAAGTGAAAAATGAGTTTCAAGATTCAAACAGAAGACAAAGTACCTTTCACCTAGACAGTATAATTTTGCAGGATTTCCCTCATAACCAGTACCAACCTGTGAAACTTTATGCCTGTCAGTGCCTTCCTCAGAAAGCTTGTCCACACAGACTCAGAAGTAATCCTCTAATGAGCAATATAACTGTGGTAGAGGAAGATGGAGGGGGATTTTATTTTCAGCTTTCTTAACACCATATGTTCACTTAATCCCACTCTTCATTTAGTTAAAGGTAATCCCTGAGTGCTTGAGAACAAATTACATGCAAACATACATTATGTGTATGGGTGCATCTGCATCCAACACTGCACATGTGTCTAAGAGAAATAACACTGAGAGCTCAGGTGGTTCAATTTTGCTACACAGATGCTCCCAGGTCACCTACCTCAAAAGCACACATTAAGATTCAAGAAGGAAATTTTATCTGAAAGAATTACTAATGAGGATTGCTTGGATTTTTGCTCATCAAATCTTGAATAAAGATCTTCAAAGTTATCCTGAAGTGCCACTTAATTTTTCATACCTCATCAGTAAAATTATTCAAAAGATCACAACAGCTCTTTCTGATAAAGACCAGTAACATCATACAGACCACATTAAACATGCCAAAATGTTTATTTTTCACTTTTCACTTCAGAATCGAATAAATTGTAAAAGTTTCAAAATACAGTGATAAAAATACTGAAATTTACTGTTCAAAAATCTACTATTCAGTTATCTACAGCTGTTCAAAAAAAGAATATGAAGCTTGCCACAACTATTTTCAGTCGCTCACTGAAAGAACAAATGCACCAGTTTAAACTACTTCTTTTAAAAAATGTGAAAAGTCCAGCCAATGTCACTTAAGCAGTAAAGACAGAAATTCCAGGAAATCCTCATCTATGATTTACAAGGTATATGTCAAATGTTTCACATATGAACAAAAATGACAGTAAAAAGTAGTTCTGCTCTGTAAACATTTGGTACAGTTAAATAACACAGAACTTCTGCAGAAAGCTGAACTTTCTAGCTGGTCTTGCAACTTGATTAGTGCCAGCTGGCTCCTGAAATGAAAAAGAAAGAGTCCACTTGAACAGGTCACTTTCCAGAATGAGATCTGAGGACATGATGTGGCTGAAGATAGTTGGGAAAGAACAGCTAATGGTAACTGGAAAAACAAACAGTAGTGCCAGCACTGAGTATACCAGAGATGTGTCTATCCCTGCAGCTCCAGGAACTCTGTGACATTGCTGCAGGCCATGCAGGCACAGCTTCCCCCTGCAATTATGGCCAGTGCGTAAATGGGTGTGACTGAATTTCCCTCTGTGAAACAAAAGAAGGGAATAAATTTAGTCTTTTGGATTTTCACAGTGCAACAGCAGAAGATCCAGAATTCATTCTCTCTCAGGCAGCAGTGTGACTGAAAACTCTATTTCATTGCACACTGATAAGATCACATACACTTTAAGTATTATTAAGTCAGATCTAGCAGGTAATTATTCTGTAACTGCATATAAGGTGTTTGGTCTTGAAGGATGTTTCAACACCTTCAACATTTACATTAAAATTCTTTTTTTCTAAGTAAGCAAAAGATGTCAGTTCTGAGGTGAGATGAAAGAATGTTTTCAGTGTAAAATGAGCAATGTTGTCATAGAGGAAGTAAAAATAGGTTAAAAGTAATCTGAAAAGTAAACGATTACTTGTTGCTTCTTTTATGCCTTTCACTGTAATGGTAACATAAATAAGATGAACTCCAAAGACCTTCTGAGTAGTGCTTTCCAGCCTGACCCAGAGAAATGCCTAAGGCAGGCCCCTGGATTATCCTGAGGCTCTTCCCATTTGGTATCAACCACAGCCTTTATACCTAAAGAATCAGTCAGGTCATATCAAGAAGGTCACTGCAAGAAGAGAAGAACTTTTCAGGACAAATTTGAATCGCAAAGTAGAAGTGGCAAGTAGAAACAAACTAGTTTCTTTTCCCACTCCACTGTGCCACTCACCTCCCTCAGTATTTTAAACATGTTGTGGACTTGATTTTTTTATATAAAACAATGCTTCTCGAGATTGCAAAACTGGTATACGTGTGTCATTTCCCTATCATGTTAACAGCCAAACCTCTGCCCTTTCACTACAGCAAATGGAATCTTTCAATGGTTTTGAAGTGCTGTGTGATGTTTGCTCCTATGTTTAAAATTCTAGCGTTGTTTGAAAGAATGTGTGGAAAAGAATCACTTCGTATTTTAAGTGAATTTATGTGCCAGAAACTCATAAGTTTTATGAATGAGTAACCTCATAATTTTCAGAGACATCACTCAAAGAAATCAGAGATAAAGCCTGAATTTATTTGCAGAGTTGTTTGTAAAATTTTTGCCATAGCTTTGGTCTCTTTCTTAGATCACACTTACCCTGTAGTGATTTCTCCAGAAACTGACCATAACACAGTCAATGTCCTCTACATTGGCATTTGTTTACCTTGTTGGCAACTCATTCCAGTTCATGGCACTTTTTTTTTTCCTATGTTAATGGCCATTTACCAATTCATCTTCAGAACTGAGATTTTTTTTTTTTCTTGGTTTTAAAGGTATGATCAAGTAGAAAAGTATTGGTTTCTCCTGTCTTCAAGAAGACAATAAAGAACGTTGTTTTATGAATGGCCAGCACAACTGCTGTGATTGGAACCCAGAGAAATATTATTTTCCCTCGTAATCACAGTAAGTCAGATGACGAAAAAAGAAGGGCAGCTAGAGTATTAATAGACCTTGGGGGTGTGATAGATCTTAAGGCCTGTAACTGTGCTGCAAAAAATCACTCGTTTATTTGCCTTTCAATAAGAATCTCCAGAAATAGAAGCAATTTACATTATTTTTTTCCTAAAGAAATGAAAATACACACATGCTAATTGCACTTCAGAGAAGGAAAATTAATAAAGACAACTGCGCCATTCCCCGTTAGTGGAAATGCCTGCAGTTAACCTGCCTCAAGCACTTTCAATATCACTGAATCCCATGGGTGGGATTTTCCAAAGTGCCAGCATTAGCTCAGCCCTGCTCCCATTAAAATCAATTACTGACTTCAGCCTGGGAGGAGAGTCCAGAGAGACCCTCTGGTGCCTTGTGTGTTGGAAGATCCTAATCATTGTGTGTGCTGTTTCTTCCCTATTTTGATGTGCATGGTTGCACAGGTGATTAGATACATTCATGAGGGCCAGGATTTTCCTCAGAGGACCTAAAAAGGAACCAGAAAGTCAGCTGTGTGGAATAAAGAGTAATGGAGGGTAATACAGATCATGGAGGCAAAGGGTAGCTTCACATAAGATGAAACTTCACCAAGTGCCTAGTGAAGTCAGCTAAACTGCTGCCTCTATGCCCCAGTTCATAGACCAAAACCTTCCAGAATACGTTTTCAGTACTACTTCACACAGTTTATTTTCTGTCTATGGAATCCAATTGTCATGGACAGTCATCAAGGCAAAGAGTTTAGTAGAATTGAAAAAGGATTTAAGAAGCTTTGTGAGCAAAGACAACATTTGCAGCTGTATGCACTAGATTACAACAATGCAGGGGACAAACAAGCTTCCTGCTTCAGCAGCATAAGCTGATTGCTTTGAGAGTCAAGAAGAAATGGTTTTTTGGCATGTGTTAGCCATGCTGATTTATTGAGATGTGCGATGGGTTAGTTTGAGTCTTCACTAAAAGGGGTGATAATGATAATGAATGTTATAGGTAGATTACTTGCCAGTCTGTAATGCTGGCACTTCCATAAAAAGGATATCAATAATAATTTTGTGATGAAGTCCCCTCCCAAGCAAGAGACTGATTTGATACTGATGAGAGCGGAATTCAGACCTTGGCTAGGAAGAAGGTCTTATTTCTGACTGTAGGGGGGAGCTTATTCTCTCATCACCTGAGAATTGGGAAGACGAATGTTTCCCTAGGTTTTAGAGGTGGAATGGAGGGAAGGTGCATAAAGAGGAGAATGGCCATATTTTCATCCACAGCCTTTATGTGCTTTGGATTCAGAGCTGTCATTGCACTGTAATTCAGGAGTACCTTAGCTGGAATTAGTCAAGATTTTTCTGATTTGCACTGATTAAATGAGTTCAGAAAATGGTGTTTTCATTCCACCGTTTCTGGTGCTCCTGTAAACTTGTTCCACCATACAAATAGCAGCAGCCTTCCCTATGAACAATAGCCCTGGGAAAACTTAGTGGCCTTAACCTAGAACATGAGCAGTTTCTGGGATGGATTATGTATCATGCTGGCTGGCTTGAAACCCCAGAAGCTCCTGTCCAAGTCTGCATTCCTATTGCAAGCTACTGTTGTCATTATACCAGTTGCTGCAAGGTCAGATTCCCCTTCAAGACATTCTTGTTTATGAACAGTAGATAAGATCTGAGAAAAGACATTTTTAACGTATAGGCTGGATGAGCTGAATTATTTATGTTAATGGCTATGGGTGCTATACCTGTTGCTAAGAAATACTGTAATACTTTGTCGTGACTCCCATTTGGAAATGCCATTATAGCTAGCTGGGCAGCAATAGATACAGTATAGGCTGAGCAAGCTATTGATGAACAGAAAAGGGGTTTTAATGATTTTATACCTTGAACACTGTAGTTGGCAAAAAAGCCCAAATAATAAAGAAGTGGGTGAAAAAAGTCAGACTGCTCTTCTTCTTAGAACTGGCAGGGGTCACAGGCACTCAGGGTTCCATAATGGCATAGCTGCATATATGCACGTTATATATTATTTTGATTGAAAGAGTCTGGATCAGACTCAGCTGGTCTTCACCAAAATGTGACATTTCTACTGCACAAGTCACTGAGCTTTCTTAGGTCCAACAAAGAAATCAAGATGAGAGTTGTTTTCATTTTTTAATTTTGAACTTTCATATTTCCAGCCTTTGCCTGGTGTGTCCTTTATGGAAATTCCCACAGATGTCTAATGACCCAAAAGCCTATGTAACGTTTGTTTATTTACATTTTCTTATTCAGAATTATTTATATAAAAAATAAAACTTCTGAAGGATTCAAAGTTAAGCTCAGCTGCCAGCAGTGCTTAGCTATACTTAAAACTGAGATGGATAGACAGCATTTAAGGAGAAGGAAAGGTCAATAGCCATGGAATTATTGCCCTGATTACAAACAATGATCCATTTTATCCTTTCTTATTTGGATGCAGATATACATTTAAACCGACCTTCTAACCTACTCAGAAGGCTTCACTATTTTTATTGATTTATTACCTGTTAATTTTATTGGCAGATGTATGACTAAATTCCCTGTACTACTTTGGAAACTTTACACAACATCTCCTGCAGGTATATACTATTTCCCTGGCCTAGGGGATGATTTTATATTGGTAACTTACATATATAATTGGATCATGGTTCTATAGGATGCACACAGATCCAGTCCGGTCCTCAAGCTTAAAATGGTCTGGCTCTGATCTCTACCCTACATTAAACTGGCTGTGCTATTGTCTGCTCAGGCTTAGGGCAACTGAGCAGGTTCGGCATGAAGGAACATTTCCACACGCCAAAAGCAGAGTTTGCATTGGTCAGCTGCATTCTCTTTTCCCTTTCCATGGAATTTCATAGTTGAGGGTATGAAGCTTTGCAGACGTCATGGCCGTGCAGTTCCTGAGCTGCAGTGGTGCAGAACGTGGCTTGGCAGTGCCTCTGTGCTGGGTTAGACAGAGCTGGAGCTGCCACGGAGCTGCAGAAGGAACCTGGTCATGGCACACCCACGTTGTATTGCCTGTGCACTCACTGCGCTTTCTCCATCCATCTTGGGACTGCTTCCCAGGAGGTGCTGTCATTCTAATCCCTTCAGGGTCACGGAGGATCAGTAGGAAAGGATGGTGGGATTACTACAACCTGGAGACACAGTCTAAACCCGCCGATAACATCAGCTTCATAGTCTCTGCCAGCTCACTCTCACTGCTGATATGCAGCAAGTGCAGAACAGCGCTGAAAATTGAAGTATTTATCTCTTTTATTAAATAATGTGAGTCCAGACATTTATTAATCGTGGAACACTTGCACAAATTATGAAGCAATGTATCAATAGTAGCCTAGTATTTGGAATGGTTGGATTAAAAATATTTTGTTTGCAACTCCATAATGCTACTCTAGTCTCTTAGGGATTAATGCAGGCATTTTTAGTCCACATTGAGAATTTATGTATTTCTGCATCTGTAACTTTGATCTCAGCTTGTCTGGGAAGTAGTTAATTGGCAACATTTCATTATGTTGCCCAGAATTTGGAAGTGGTTACGTGCTAAGGTGAATATATATAGCAAAGACTTGTTGCTAAATATGCTAGAATTACATGTGTGAACTTTGTCATTAAAATGACTTAATTGTATAAACACATGAAAATCCTATTTTAAAAGCTTCCCCTTCATGTTGCTGGCCAGTAAATTAGTATTTACGGAAGTACAAGAAGTAGCATAATTTTGTATAATTGTTCTCATTTATGGAAAACACAGTGCTTTAGCTGTCTGAAGGTTTCTCCCTGTCAGACACCGACAGATCAAACCCGATGCACACACGCCCGTGTTCTGTCCCGGCGGGGGCAGCGTGGGTGCCCGCGGTGCTGCGCTGGAGTCGGAGCCCCGGGACGCTGCTGTCCCCGGCTGCCCGAGCAGCGACCCGCAGCTACCGACCCTCCGCTCCTGCGGCATCACTTGCAGCACCGAGCAATGCCGTCTGTCCCGTTCTGTAAACGCTTCAGGGAACGGTGGTCTCGGCCTGAAGCCGCGGTGGGGTGAGAAACAGGGACCAGCTCCCGGGCGGGGGCTGGCCCGGGGACAGCGGGACACGGACCGGGGGGTTCGGTGGGGTTCCCGGCGTTTGGTCATTTACTGCCGACAGGAATCCCCGGTGACCGGAGCGGGGAGCGTCCCCCGCCGCCTGTCGCTGCGGACGGAGCCGCCGCCGCCTGGGGCGCGGCCGCCGCCCGGTGCGGAGGGACCCGCTCCCCGGGGACCGGCACCGGGGGACCGGCTCCGGGAGATCGGCACCGGGGGATCGGCTTCAGGGAATCGGCTCCCCGGGGACCGGCTCCAGGGGATGGGCTCCCCGGTACCGGCTCCGCAGGCAGGGTCAGTGCTCGCCCCCGGCACTGTCGGCGCT
>VXBX01005253.1:886021-907111 GCA_013400415.1 Scytalopus superciliaris | reverse complement strand
CGAGCGGCGCGCACACAATGCCAGCCCGCCTGGGTCCCCACCCTGTGCCGCCGCGGGGGCCCCGCCGGGCCGGGCGCGCGGATCCTCCCGCCCCGTGCCACCGGGAGAGATCCGTGTGCCGTGGTGGTTACGGTGTTTTGTTTGTGTAACAAAAACCCCAGACCTGAAATCCCTGCAGCGTTTTAGCCGCGCGAGTTACTGAGAGCAGGCTGGCTTGCGAGGAGCCTCCCAAGCAGGGCTGGCGTCCGCATCGGCTTTCCTGAAGATGGGAGAGTGGTCTATTATTTTTTCCTGCATGGGGAAAATCATTGATGGTGGGAGGGAAAGGAGGAGTGTCTGTATACGTGAGTGTCACATGACCTTGTAAAATTCATATAGCTGTAGTTATTTTTTCCCTACGTTAATGCCGGTTGTCTTGAGAAGCCCGTGACTTATTTGTTCTTTTCAGGAGGTCTTATTTTTTTGGGGATTTGTTATCATGTGGGGCACAAAGTAGCCACCTGTGTGTTTGGATGCTGTCTTTGCGTGTTATCATGCATTTTATTATTGTTACTAGTATTTTAAGCCTTTTTATGTTTTAACTGGGTAATTGGTGTTCAGAAGGGAACAAATAGCAGTATGTGTAATATTTCTTTTTTACATGTAGGCTACAGGTACGCTTCTTTTGTCACAAGGATAGTGTTTCCTATGGCTAATGTCTTCCTATTGCCATTCATGTGATGGATGAATGAGATTGTAGAATCACAGCTTCTCCATTTTGAACAAATTGCCTCTTTTTGTCTGTTCCCCCTCACTCGACTGTCCTCCAGACACAGACACATTAGCTTGTAAAACACCTTTGAGCAGAAAAATTAATTTATATGTTTATTGCAACAGTATGTCCAAAACAGCAGATCTTCCAATTTCAGCTGTTCTCTGTTCAGAAGTTTCCTATTAAATAATGGAACAGAAAAATAATTTGATAAATCATCTTGAAGAACAAAAGTGTAGGTCATAATCTAGGGAATACTTTACATTTAAATTATATAAAGATCTAGACATGTCCACATTTAATACACTGAAATCATTCTTGGGTGGGTGTGGTGGATAGTGGAACATGAACTGTTTTTCTGCAGTTCAGTTAATATGTGGTTTTTCATGTCACTGGGTGAGACATTACCTTACAGAAATTCATGTTAAAGATGCTTTTTGCTTTTACAGAACAAGAGGGTAAGTGGCACTCAGGAATTTATTTATTGCCCTCCTGCAGATGTCATTTCCAGATGGATATTTCCCTAAAATGGCTTCGTTTTTAAAGCCTTACAGCATGCAATGAAGTGCCCATCTACCGCTGCTTCTCTGACTCAGCATGTGGAGACAGAAAAGTACTGCTAAGAGATAAACCACAGTTCAGGAAAGCAATGTAGTGTACCACCTGGTAATCTCTTGAAAGAATATAAAAACTAATGTGAAAAGGGACACTGACGAATTTTAGATGATCTTCAGTCTGCGCTTCTTGTGTAGTGTCTTGAGACCACTGTCTCTGGGTTTGAATTTAAAGTAGTTTTTTTACAGTGGAATAGTGCATTGACATAAGCTATTTTGAACTTCCTGTATGTTGCAGCCTGTTCCTTTCTTAGTAAGGTAAGCCCTGGTACAGGGAACACCTGTTGGTTTAAAGGGGTGTATGAAGCTGCTGCGATACCTTTTGTAGGTAATGGTTCAGTATGATTGATTTTAAGAGGCTTTATTTTTCAGAAGGATGTCTCAGCCTTCTGAGTATCAGAATATATGGATATTGCCTCATGTCCCCCAAGATGCTGAATCTTTTTAGCTGTAAAGCTGTTTTGTTATTTCTTTATTTGAATTTTGCAAGACTATGGGCATGTGCTTCTTTATGTATTCCTTCAGCATTAAGGTTTTCAATACAATGAACTAGCTTTCCCAGCTAGGAATAGTTAATTCTTTGTGCTTTTGTGTTAGTCTGATCTTCACTGGTCATACAACTTGCTTTCCTTCTTCAAATGTTTTTCAGCTGCTGGAGAGGAAAATAAAAGCCTATCAGACTGGGACAGAGTTAAATCTGAGTGACTAAGCCAGTTAGGCAAATATTAAGAGGAATAATGCTGAGGATCCTGGCCATTAAGTAATTTAGATCACCTTCTTTCTTAGAGGAAAAATCCAAATCTCTTGTGTTACAAAGGAAGCCAAAGGTTGCAAAATAATCACACGCTGCCTTTCTTGTTACGTTAAATAATAGTTTTATTGTGGAATTTTCAAATAGAACTGAAATAATGTGCTCCACAGCTTCCCATTAACATCTGTTCATACTGAGGACCCCACTGATTAAATATAGAACTTTCTACAAGCACTTACCAAAGCCAAAAATGTCTGACTTCTGTTTCCGCCCCCAACAATAAACCATTCTGTGATGTTTCACACCCTTTCTGTGCACTTGCTAGAAGAAAATATGGTGATTTACAGCTGAATCAGACAATCTCAGATAAATAAACCTTATGAAAAGGGGCAATCCAGATCAGTTTTATTGCTAAGGTTTAATGATAAATTGAAATGACAGCAGACTGCCAAGTAGGCCATTTAATCTATTTCTATATAGGTTATGGGTGGAGTGTTAATTTTGTTTAAGAAAACATAAATTACAAACCCAAAGTTGACATATTGAGTAAGTCCTCTTAAGGATTTAAAAAATATCTGTGATGACTGGCAGTCACAGATTTTGAGTGAGTACACACATGGAATGCTCTCCACCTTTAGGAATGCCTACAAAGAAACTTGCACTGTAATTGTCTGTTATAATTGTCTTTCAGATTAGCAAAGGATTTAAATTTCTTCTTGTTAATCTGCAAGTATTATCCTAACTTTAAAAAGTGTTCATTGAAAATGGCATATTATTTTTAAGAGGTTAATACTAGAAATTAGTAATAACTATCCAATTAAGCACATCAGTCAGTCTCTGTGAGAAAGAACTAAAATTCATTAATGGTAGAGGCTGCTAATTATCATCCATGTAGGAAAATCTTACTAAGACTAAGAAAAGTATCTGCAGAATATTTTTATGCAACTTGATCCAGATATATTGGCTGATATTTTCTGACATGTTAATGAATGAAAGTCACTTCTCTATTTTATTCTAATTAGGAGTTTTAGTTACTTGGTAGGTCCAGCTTTAGCTGAAGTGTCTCATATAAGATGATAAAATAGTACTTTTTGTTGAACTTTTAAAAATACATCTGTTAGTGAAGAACTCTTGAAATGTCTTGTTCTGTGAGCTGTTACTCCATTTGTTAGGACTTGTATTGAGGAAGATAATGCACATGAGAATTTGAAACTGGCCTCATGTTAATATGGGGAAAATAATTTTTTGCCATCTTATGTCATAATGAATTGGTTGGATTTTAGGGAGGGGGAGGGCTGGGGGTGGGGAAAGAATTCCAGAGATGGTATCAAAATAGTTTTAGAACATTGTAGCACAGACCATAATTTTTACCTGTTACTGAATATCTTGCCTCAAAACATCATCAGAATAATTTAAATTAATGTAACCAAAAAGGTGATTGAATCTTCATTGCCTCTGGTCTTTGTTTTTAGGAGAGCAGTGTATAAGGTGAAAGTTTGTATACAAAAGTAGCGAGTCTGGTGAGGGAATTCCTATGCACAGTATCAAAACTGTTACATATTTACTTCAGTAAAAATTTTGTGATCAAGAACTCAAGTTCTTGCTGATAAAAATGCACCGATGCTGCATAGAGCAAATGGTCAGCTGAATATGGATTGTTCTCATCCTCTGTGAAAATTACCTTTGCTACCACCAATGCTGTGGTTTTCTCATATCATCCTTCCCTTTTCCCAGTGTCTTAACAATTTGCTGTGTTTGTGGGACCTGTAGCATTCCTGGTGTGTATTGTCATCCTTAATACTGGGCTACAGAAAAATATGAAACAAATTGGAACCGTGCTGTCTGTAGGTCGAGATGTGCAATAAAATGACTTCTTTAGTTATTTAGGTTGTTGCCTCCTTGGGTAGAAAGGAACAGTTTGCTCCCCAGCCAAAAGCTCCAGGTAGAGCTTGGTTTTTTCCAGTGATACGTGGGTAGACTTCATCTTGATGTGAGTTCTGTCATTTGTTACCACTTTTCTGCTTTAAGAGCAGCCTTCGTTAACATAGAAAAGGTAGTTCGTTCTGTGTGATCCTGGTCTTAATGTCTGAACTCGCTTACAGATTCCTGGCAAAATTATTCCCCCAGACTAAAACTGTTGTTGAGCAAACAACTGTGCAACTGCCATTGTACAGTTGTGTATCAGTGACTTGTGAAAAACTCCCCGGGTTCTTTGAGCAAGTATTTTAAGCTCTTTAAGGATTACTCTGTGCAAAACTGTACTTCATTTTCTGAAATGCAGTTGGTCATCGTAAAAGAAAAAGTGTTTTCAGAAGTGTCCAAAAGACTTAATTACTGGCCTTATGCAAATTGTAATTGGCAAATTTGCATCATCTGCTTGTTTACTTGGATTTTGAAGACTATGTCGTTGAACAGTTAGAAGTGCAAATAATGAGTATGTATTGAGCATTGATGATAAAATAGTCCAGTCTGAAACTGTTGAATTCTTACGCTGACATCACTTTTTCAGTTAAATCTCTATGATATGTGTAACAAAGTTGCCTGCTGAGTTAAGTGCAACATTAGAAGTTGAGTGAGTTACTGCATACTGTGGAAAGTGCTGCTGTAACAGCATAGAATTCGTGATGGATTTTTGGTGGAATTTCATTTGTTTTGGAATTCACAGATGTTGCTAAGACAGTTTTGCCTATTTCTGTTGTTTCAGTCAGATATGATAAAAAACCCTAGGGCTTTTTTGATGTCTTTGAATTTCTCTTAAATAGTTCCATTGATTATTATGGTGAAATATCTCTGTCTGAAATACTGATTTGATTGGTTTAGTCCATGGGAAAGTGTAAGTTCTGTGATCCAGTTTGCAGCATAACCCACAGCATGCCAAATTGGTGAGATTGAAGGGTGATGAGTTGGGAGCTGCTGAGAGGAGAGTAGCTACATCCTTGTATGCATCTTCCTAGATCATGATTATGTAGTTTTGCGAAGTTAAAGGTTCTTTTACTTTTGGGATGTAAAAGGTATTTTTAAAAATAAAGACAAACCCCCTTCCAGGCTGCTGTTTGCATCTTGTGAGTACTAAAAGGCGTCTATCCAGAGTTTCAGAATCTGTTGTAGGAAATACTTTGCCCCATGATTTTGTAAATAATTTAATTTTCATGTCTAGATGACTAATGTTATCTATACTTATTTAGACAAGCTACTTTACAAAACTAGGATGGGTTCTAGCTCAGTATTGAAACCAGTAAATTTTCATCATGTTTTCAAACATCTCATGAATGAGACTGATTTTTGCATCTTAATGATGATCTTCTGAAGGTGAGATTGGCATGGGAAGCTTATTAGTTTTGCAGAAATGCTGTACTTGCATACTAATTGCCTTAATTCTAATCTCATGTGGTTTTTTTTCTACCTCGTGTCTGAGCTCATTCCTTGTTACTCTTTTATGGTTTAGAACAGGAATCATTGAATTAGGTGGGAAGAGAAGTACTGTCTCACAGATATGAAACCATTTCATTATGACTATGACAGTGTTCCCTCAGGTTTTCTCATATTGTTGTCTGGGAATACACAAAGATAAGCTAAACTTTTATATTCTTAGTTTTGTGTTAATTCTGAGACTGTGCCTGCAAGAACAAGACACCCTAAATGAAATAAATGCAATATCTACTCTACCTTCCATTAGAAGCAAGGATGGTGCTCACTGCCCAGGGGGGTTTCTCACAATTGTTCTGTGGGAGGTACATTATTTATGTATTGTGTCTGGACTTAAAGTAAAGCCTCAGTCTTTGGTATTGCCCTGTTGGCTATTCCTAGGCAGTTTCTCACTCATGTATGGTTTTTTTTGATTTCATCCTGACTTGCCTAGTATAGTGGTGAGGCATCTTGCATAGGATTTTTGATTCTGTGCCAGAAGCCAAGCATTCCAAGCTGTCTTTATTTATAGAATCATAGAATCGTTTAGGTTGGAAAAAGCCTTTAATATCATCAAGTCCAACCGTCAGCCTAGTGCTGCCAAATCCACCACTAAACCGTGCTTGAGTTGATTTTGTCTGTAAAGGTCACTAGAGTAAAATACTGTCTAGATGTAAGTAACACACAAAACCTCAAGCAAACATACCAAACACTTGTTCTTTCCTTATTAGTTTTACTTCCTACTCTTCTATTAGATAGAGCTGTGATCTTGTTGCTCCATTTAAAATTGAGTTAATCATTGTTGGAATCTGTTTTAATGTACTAATGCCAGGTTGGACTTCCCAGGTGTTTGTAATCATTCTTCATCACAGGTGACTAAAGACTTAACAGAGATGTGGGTTATAGTGCATTTAAAAGCAGAGTTCTCATGATGAAAGTCCTTAGGTTGTTCTGAGCCTTTAATGAAAAATGCCTTGCAGACCTCTGTTCTCCAAGTAAGTTGATGCTTCTGACTGTAATGCATGACTTAAGAGAATGACTGTTTACTTGAACACGTAGTTCTGAGTGACTTTGATAGAAAGAAGGGTGATTGCATGCTATTCCCAGAAAAGCATTCTGCAGCTTTATCATGTGTATCAGTGCACAACATTTCTAGTACTCTGGATTTTAGTTCACAGTAGTTGTGTCTGCAAGCTCAAGGAAAGCACTTGCATCTATTAAATAGTGGCATTTTATTTAGGGGTGAGTGGGGGAGCGGGTGGTTTTCGGTCACTAGTAACCTTGCGAGGCAGCAATGCTGACTACAGCTTTGACTGTCGCTGAGCGTGTCACAGAGCAGAACAACTCTACCTGAAGCTACGTAAGGGAAGATAACTTTTTCTTTCTCCTCTACTCAGTTATGTCTATTAATAAGTAACTTAGTATTATCTTATGATCAGTTCTGTGTAACTGAAAGGCTGTTTGCCAGATTGATGTGAGTGCCAGCAATAAAATCCTGCCCAGGGTAGAAGGAAAGAATTAATTTTATGAAGAGATGTTCAGTTGTTCTGGATTAGAGACCTCAGAGATTCTTTCTAAGAAGCACAGCAGAATTTTCAGCAATTGTGTGGAAGGAGAAGAAGGATCCCACAGAAAAGTGTGAATGTTGTGTTCCCTTCTGGGAACAGCAGCAGAGCAGAATAGGGAAGCAATAGGGAAATGAATGAAACTTTCGGGAGGAACCAGGTATCCACATTCCAGTTGTTAAAGTGAAACATACGGTGTCTTTAGGAGGAATCTCTGTGTTAACTACTGTCCAGTTGATAGGGCAGCAACCTAACCTTTTGTGCTTGCTATCCTCAGAGACTTTCTCATTAAAAGTAAAATAAATAAAAAAACCCCTGTAACCTCCAATCTAGGTCCCTGGGGATTAGCTTGAATGAAACTTTCTATTTTGATATTGTTTATATCTATTTAGTTTGAATGTGTGCAAAATTTCAGAAGGTTCTCAAAAGCAATAACAAGATTTTTTTTTATTATTATTTTTATTTTTAAAAAAAAAGCCTTTAGGATTAGTTATTTCTACTTGGTAATGAAAAATCTTAAATTACCCTTTATCAGCTGGAGCGGAATATTCCTGGAATGACTAGCGTGCACCGTGGGGTTGAAAGTCCAAGTACAGAGCAAACAATATTTTCAGGCTATGCACTTTCAACATCAGCAGTGTTTCATTTCTGAAATGTGATGACCTGGCTGTCCCTCATTTTGCAAAGAGGTGTCAATCTTCACTCTCCTGAAGCACCAGGTAGTTAATATATTTACAGGTGTCTTGTAGGAATTTAGCATGGATAGACTGTGAGGCCCAAAAGTTTAGGGAATGATTTTATGTGTCTTTTTTACCCCCTCGATCCTTTAAAAGTATGTCAGGTTTGTGTGGCATTTAAATTTAAAATACACACAGTGTATTTTATGTATCAAAATGACTTTGGTTTAATGTACAGGCTGTCTGCCATCATTGTCATGAAAAGAGTTTAAACTGAACTGCGGGTCCTTGCTTTAGGGCATAAAAGCTGATCTGAGGGCAGTACAGAAGGCACATTATGGTATTATCTTTCACTTTTAAAATTACTCCTTATTTAGTACTTCTGATGATTAATGTTTTCTACTAATTCTTGTGAAGTGTATACTTCCTTATTTTGAAGATGGCAGCCCAAATTATGTCCTGTATAATGTGACCATGGGCCAACCTCATGAATTTTTACCCTGTAAAGTAAAAGATGCATTAACTAGTAGTAAAATAGGGCTGTGTTTGTAAACCAGGAGCGCGTGTTTTAAAGCACTGTCTTCCTAAATATTTATCTAGTTTCATGATTTTGTAGCACTTAACATAACCCCTTCTGAGCTTGAATTTCACCTCCTTCTTTTTTTTTTTTCCCCAATCTTGAATGTACATGGTCTTCCTTTAGTTTAAAATGTAGGTCACCAGTAACTAGGAGGCCAGAACTTTTTAGTTTTATGTATTTATGCTCTTGATTAACTTTCTGAGATAAGGTTAGTCTGGCATGCTCTTTGATACAACTCTTGACAGGCCTTGAGCTTTTGAGAACAACATTTCTATACACCTGATCTGATGAAACGTGATAAAATGTTACAAGATATTAATGTGTCTTGTGTAGTACATTGTTTTAGTTAAAGCTGCCTAAATATTTTTTTTTTTTTTTTTACTTCTTTAGAGTGAGTTGAAAAGTAAGATAAAGGGCCAGTTGTTCTCTTATGAAAATGTAAAAATTGCAGCTGGCCTTATGTTGTCTGCATTCTTTTTGCCTTCCAATGTGAGTTTAAGTGTTTGGATTTACAACTGCACATGCTTTCGCTGTGTTACGATGTGCCATGAGCATTGAGCAGGCAGAGCCCACCAATAACCTCAGCAGCTGCTGCTTCATTCCTAAAATGACTTTTGCTGGATTGCTTTCATTGAAATGTTGGTATTTTAGCATGATTCAGGCAGTGTTGTTGACAGGAATAGTGAACTGACATATATTCAAAAGTAGGGCTTTTTTTGGTCTTGCAGTATGGCTAAATATATTGTTTTGTATCCCCAATACTGTAAATAAACTATACCTCATAAATCATTGCCTTTTACTGTGTCTGTGTTCCGAGACACTCAGAGTGAAGGATCAAACTTTTTGGAGTATAATGACAGCCATTGTTCTAAATAATGGCATATAGACTATGAAGTTATTTGGATTTTTTAGCAGAATTTGAAATATGTGGGTAGTAAAAATGTTACATTATTATTTCACTTTCTGAAAGAAAAATTTAAAATTTTGCCTGACATGAGTCATTGTGGATAGCTGTAGTGCTGTGATGGAGTCATCGATTAAACTAAAGAACACACCTTTATGGGGTAATTGAAAGTTCAGTAAAAGAAGCCCTTAATTTACTTACTATTTCTTTCATAATTTTTGACGTTCTGCTTGCATCTATGATGTGATGGGTAACATTTCACTGGGGAGAGCAGCAGCAGTCTGGTCCTGTGTGCATCAAAAATCATCCATGTAGTTACATGGAACTGGTTTGAACACATGGTTTGAGGCTTGCATTTCAACACTAGTAAATAGTGATGATCTTTCTATCATTAGGTGTGCATGCAGGAGCCTGGTATTTAATGGAATACAGATAGATAACTGTGTAGTTTTCATCTTTTTATTGCCACTGTACTAGCAATATATTTTGTAGATCATATTTATAAAACAAGTTTGTAACTAACTCTGATCTTTTACTTTGCAAAGATGAGCCAAATAAGCCCTGAAACAATATCCATGACTTTAGTCTGTAAAAAATTGATTTATGCCCTCTCTGTATTGCTGAGCTTCTATAGTGTCTTGAGCAATAGGATATTAATAAAGGAAGTCAGGTCTGCCACAGAGGAAGCATTATTTTATGGATTAAATGCTGTCCTTGTCATCAGTGAAACACACATTTCTGCCATCTTGTTACGTTCATAGTTTTTTCCTTCATACAGTCTTCCAGTTGTCTATTTGCATTGCAGACAATGAGTAATTTTGGAAGTTGTACGTGTGGCTCTCTTGTCCACTTCTTGGGAATTGGTCTTGGAATGTTTGTTTCTGGAATGCTTCTTGATTTTATACTGGATAGGTGGAAAAATCCTTTTTTCTGTGCTCAGTTCCTTCCCGTACTTGAGTTGCTGTTGTATGCATGCTCTTAGATTTTGTTGTCTAGAGTTGTTCTACAAGGGCTATTGTGTACATTGAGAACTGGACAGAATGCTGTTCTTGGTGTTCCCTGTCTCCAAATGCACATGCTGGGAAGTTGGATAATACTATTAGCTGTGCTGGTCCTGTGCTTTGGGCATCTTCTCAGTTGGGATAAATTCTTAGATAATGCAGAGGAATTGAAAAAGGGACTGAGAACTTTGCTTTCTGTGACTTGACTGAAGTTTAAAAACTGGTTTTTTTAAAACTGTCAGGAATAACAGAATGGGAAGTACTGTTAGAATTGACCTTACAATTAACGCAAGGATTGTGAATGATTCCACAGATGTATTGCTCGTTTAATTGTTTTCTTCTGAGAGAAAGTTGTGACATCAGATGACAAGCTGAGAACACGAACAAATAAGGTCTTAGGATGCATCACATTTGGGTTTTTACGTGTTGCTTCATGAATGATGCTGTGGGGGGCAGTCTGACTTGTGATTGAGCTGTCTCATTTCCAGGCCTCATAGGTGTTGAACTCAATGGAAAGAGACAGTGCTATTGAAACAGTGCTAACAGCCAGGGGTGGATTCCTGGTAGGCATTCCCAGTGGTATTGCCGTGGGCCCATAGCCAATCAGTTCCCTTGATAAGCATGAAAGTGCACTGGCAACTCTGGCAAAGCAGCTGCAACTGATCTTACAGCATCCTAATACCTCCTTGAGTCCTCCACTGCTCATTGTTCCAGCTGCTGTCCATTAGATAATGAGTTTTGGCTGGTTTCTTGACTAAAACTTCCACGGGCACATCTATGACCAGTCTTTCAGAGAGTGGTTATTGCACTAGCTTTGCACTGATCAGTTTTGTCAGGCTCTTGCTGCACTCTGTGTAATCAGACAGTATCAGAATGTGAGGTGAAGCCTGTAGAACGCTGTTGAATGATAAAAGGAGACCAAAACACCATGACCCATATCTTTGGCTTGCTCAAAGTTCAGTAAGACAGAATATTAAAACTTCCTTCAGTATTATGGGAAAATTGCTCAGGTAATTACTTCCTTATTCATTCTATTTATATGTGTCATCCTTTAAAGGGTGTTGCAGGATTTCTGTTAAATGCTGAAGAACATTTTCAGCTGAATGCCAAATTCAGCTGTGTGAAATCAGAAGTTGCTTCACCTTCATGAATGCAATTGAAAACCTGTCTTGTGCGTAAGTAATTTAATAAATAAAAAGCCCAAACCAACCCTATAATCTATCTATGCTCCATGTGGAAGTGTTCTAAATACTTATTTATTGGGACTTAAGTATCTGAGGGGTTTAATAATGGAATATGTTGGTAATACTACTTGCTTCTTTACTAGTGCTTTTATGAGCAAGGGTGCCAAAAATAGACTGATGTAAATAAAAGCTTTTTTCCTTTTGGACTTTCTGAACTCTCTAATAAACTTACAGCTAGCAGGGGGATAGCAGTGAGTACTAGGAGTCCCTTCTTAGTCCGTGTGACCGGTGGTGCTTCGCACTGCAACAACAGCAGTGTGTGGAAATCTTTCCCAACTTCCGTCCACTGATTTTTGGGCATGCTTTTCTTTTCCCTGCAGAAGGTCAACTTTTCGTATTGGCTTTTTTCCTGTACTTGAGAAGGGGTAGAGAGTCCTGTGATTGGGGTTTTTAGGTTGTTGTTGGTGGTGTTTTGGATTTTTTTTTTTTTAAGAAAAAGCTGTTGAGGTTTTCCTTCCAGTCTTTGACTTGTAAAATTAATTTGTAAGTGGTATACTGTCTTTTGTATGTGATGTTGTCCAGTATCAAACACACTAATATTTCTTGACAATTTAACACTGTATTTCTTCTCTCTACTATCACTTCCCCTTGCAGAAAGGAGACCTAATTTGCTTTAGATCAATCAGAAGACTTACATGGAGAAACTTGGATTTTCTCATTTTGCATATACAAATTGCTTGGATTGTTTGCTGGGACTTGCAGATAGTTTAGCCTTAACTTTTTGTTATGCTGGGAAGGAGAGGTCTTCTGGCTCCTTTCAATACTTGGCTGTGAGAGGGAGTGATGATGTGTTTGTATTGATGGGGCAGCTTTGCATCAAGAAATCTCCAGTACCATAATGAAGAGATTGGAATTAGGCACTTCAGCAGTTGTAAAGGCTTTTATATCACTTAACAGTAGAAAAAGTTGTTTATTAAATTAAATTTTATCCATAATAAAATTTGTAGAATTTTTAAGCTGCTCTGTTAGTGTCTTTCATCTGATTCTTATGCAGCAAGACCTGTGAATTGAACTTGTGTATGACTTCTATCTTTAGACAGAACATTGTTAACTATTTTTGTGTGTTTGTTTTTATTTATGTCCTGAGGATATTTTGGCTGCAGCATCTGAAATATTTTGCATAGTGGTGTCAACAAGCACAGGGGATTTTTCTAAACTTTTCATTTGTACTTTATTAAAAGCTTGGATTGCCCTTGATCTGATTTTAAGTCTGATTTTTGTCCCACCCCAACCTGCAAAATCAGTTTGGCAATTAGTTTCTCTCTCTTCCATTCTATACAAAATAAGGCTACATGCACCAGAAATGCTCAGGGTTTGTTGAGCCTAGATATCTCACTCAGGCACTGGTGGATGCTTTTAAGTTTTTATGAAATGACTTGAGTTTGTTTGACCTTTTTTAAAAAATGTTGCTTTAAGTTATGTCAGGTCCTTTGAGCCATATATAACATAATTCAGTCTGTTGTTTCCTAATACATCTATGTGCTATGAAAATTTGGATGTCTTCTCTGTTTCAGGGAGGATTCTATTATGGTCCTCTATTACTTTATCTTAAAGGGCCAAAATTAACTTCCCTTATTTATGCTAAAAACCACCAACCTGTCTTTTATCAGACTGTGGTATGCAAAACCATTTTTCTCATTAAAGATTTATGTCTGAGGGCTAATGTAGCTCAATCTCTGTTACATTGCTAGAAGTATTCCTGAAAAACATCAATTAGGTGTTCCTAGATGCTTGACTTAGAATGAAAAAACACTGATCATGTTTTACTGAAGTTAAACTACCTGTTTTAAAATTAATGTCATTGTTAGCTTTACTGATGTGTTGTACCAGCTGTAGACCTGGAGTTCCACCTTGCCCTAGTTTCCCAGCTTTTAATAAGATCCTTATTTGTTTTTATGGTCAGGAACCACATGGTTTTGTTACAGTTTTAGGTCTACTTTTCCTATTGAGTAGAAGGACAGGGGGGATTAATGTTGTGAGATACCTTGACAAAAGAGCTGCATTTCTAGCGACAGGACTGTGTTCTCTACCCATGCCCCTTGCCTGCTTTAGAGTTAATAGGGGAACTGCCTGCTGTGGTGTAAGTGAACAGTGAGGTGCCCTGACCTGTGTGAATGCACTTTAATGCACTGCTTGTGAAGGAAAAGGAGAAAGAAAACAGAGATGTGGTGATTTATTAGTAGGAGGTGTGATACCTCGTTTTTATGATGGAATGATATCTCAGTTGAATGAAGGGTGAAGATGGATAAAGTCCATTAGCTGTATAGATTTCAAGACCTCCCAGGAAGCCGTTCCCTTTCATTCCAGTGTTCCCATCCTGCTGATGGAAACAGATGTGTGGCACTGTCAAGTGCAACATTCCTTTACAGTCTGGACTTGGACCCTGGCATAAATAATTCATAAATAAGGAACTTAATTATATGTTTTATATGCCACCTTTACTGCAAAGATGTGTTGGGTTGCAGGGAGAATGTGCAGAAAGCTCCCTTAGAATGATATTTATAACTCTGCAAAAACAATTTTCTTTTTTTTGGTGTGTTGTGATTTGTTAGAAGGTGGACCTTTAGAGTATGCTGGGCTGCAGCTGATACCAGTGAAACTCTACGGATCCTTTGGAAAGCCAATGGGAAGAAGTCGCCAGCAAGACTTAGACCTGAATGGGCATGTAAGGGTCTGAAGGAAGACAGAAAAATTATAAAAGCCATGAAATATTCTTTTTAAGCTTCACTGTAAATCCTTTCATTGTGGTGCTGCTGTGATTTGATTCAGCTTGATATTGAGATGTAGGATTCAAGGTGTCAGCCAGTTCACACCTCGCTCCAAGGAATGGAGACTGTAGGCTAACGGAATGTGCCACAAACTTCTGCATCTCCATATACTTTTTCATAGTGCAGTAGACAAACACAACTTGGAAATTTTAATTTTAAATATTGAAGTGGTAAGAAATTAAGAGACTCACTGTAATGTGCCTTTTGAACTGGCCACTGTCACCTACATTCTAAATAGCTACTTTTACTACTTTGTGCTTCATTTTGACTATAGCAAATTAATGCAGATCAGTTCTTTCTTGCCAGCCCTTGTCCTTAACAAGATGTGAATGTGGTCCAAATAATTAGCATTTCTAGTGTCACAAATGACATTCCTTGTACAGTGTGGTCAACTCAGCTGCTTTAGCAGAAAAAATAGTCATTGTGGTACACATTCCATTTTCAGTGTTGTATTCTGTAGTTTATTCATCTGGCTCAATCCTTAGAGAGGTCTTTATACCAAAGAAGATATGTTTCAGAAAACAAAAATAATTGTTCTTTTTGTTAGAAAAAAACTTTACTCAGAGGCTTGCCAGATTTTTACACAGCTGTTAAGAGAATATAATGGTTTTGTTTGTTTGACTAAGATTTCAAATATGAACTTCCTTCCTCCTGCATTTATAATTATACTAGCTGAATGCAGAATTTGTGATAAATCTCTCCCAAACTTCTGTAGAAAGTATCTATGAAATGTTTACAGACTTCAACATGGACTTTGTATTTGATTATGAAATGGGTGACCTAATTTTCTGTGAGCTACATACAGCTTCCTTCCCTAGTCTTGCCAAAAGAATGTATGTCTAGAATAAGAGTTTGTTGTGGTTTTATACAGTAGAAAAATCTTCAGCTGTGAGAATTCTTGACGAGAATACCCTTAATCCTGGGAGGAGTTCCCTATGGTTAAGCCGTAGTAGAACATACTTGTTCAGACTTCAAAAATGGGCTCAGAGTGGACTGTAGGTTCTGTTTTGTTTGTATACGTCAAGTATTCCTGTATTTGTTGTGAGCCGTGTTTCCTGCTGCCTTCCAAATTATGCTGAAGGAAATGACAGCACTGGGGATCAGCCTTGTGGACACAGGCTTAAGTATTTTGGAAAGGAACTGAGCAGTAATACTATAAACTGAGGTTGTATTTGCCTTAGGAAGGGCATGGCTCTTTGAGCATGATGCAGACTCAGTTTGGAACATGGTGTTAAGCTCGTGTTTAGCCCTGGTTTTCTAATTAAATTTTAACGCTTAGAAATTGTGACTAATTGTTTTCATGCAAAGATGTGAATTTTTATGCTCTGTAGAAAAACCTAAGTATATGTTAATAATAATGTAACACAGCTACAAACATTGTGTTTTTTAAACACTATTGTAGCATCAATATGTCTGTAAAAGGTGTTCTTGTATTTTGTTGTTTTTTGTAGTTTAAACAATATCTTGATAGAATCATTACATTTGTATGAGGGAAAGACGAAGGAATTAAAATATCTGGCTAGTTAAGAAAAGTCATCTATAAATTAATTTTCTGAAGATTGAGCCTTGGTGGCTTCTGGTATTAAGATGTGATAACAAAAAAAAGCAGAAACATTGTATCTTGACAAACTATTGCTGGAGTTTTCTAAAAGTTGTGGGTTGGACTCTCCATTATATAACAAAATAATAATAAATACAGTATGTATGTTTCATGATGCTTTCATGACAATTTCAACAGCAGCAAGCTGTTTGTGCAGAGTATCATGAGAAACTGTAGCCACAAGAGCGCAGTTGGCTGTACCCTTGTTTGAGTACTGAGCTCCGTGCACCTCTCATAGCCAAACATTTCCAAGACGTTGTCTGCATTAGAGAAACCTTAAGAGTGTCCTGGAGAGATATGTCTGTGCTGAACAAGGACAATGGGAAGTGGTCATTCTTCCTTCTCCAGAAAACAAAATAAAAGGTCCTTATTCATCTTTCTGTAAGAGAAAAATAATTACAAACACTGGAAAAAAAATGAAATTTTGGTGTAGCTGCAATCAGGGTACCATTTAAAGACTTAGAACTAAGGCATTTGGGGATGTACAGCAGAGTTCTTGTGAGTACTTTTTACACTAAGTAAGGGTGTAGCAGAAGGTGTTTTGAAAGTGTCACTTCAAAGGAATTCTGCTATCTTGACTCTGGCAACGTGGTGGAAAGATTAAAACATTCTTATTTGGCCCGAGTTACTGCAGACTGAGCTCGCCAATGTTACTTTCTGATAATTACACAGAATTTTGTGAGCTCGTATCATTCCTTGCTTGGAATTATGAGTGATTATTTTTTTTTTGCAAGGTGTTGAATTATGTCCCAGTATTCTTAGGAAAGAATTTGAATTTAGGTGTTTATGAAGATATTATGATATGACATTAACCATTCATGCTCTCCTTTCCCCCTGGCCTGCCAAAGAATAAGTGCAAAACACCAAAACAGATGCAGTTTTATGAGCTTGTAAGGGTTTCTGAAGTGCATGCTGTTGTCTGCAAGGTTGTAAATAATGTAGGAGGAAGCTGCTCTGTTGCTTTTGCTCCAAGCTGCCCCTGGCCCGTTTCCCTTTGCCATGGCTCTCAGCAGGCAGAGGCGCTCAGCTCTGTGATGGTGGTGCTGGCAGGTTGTGCATTCTCATTTGAATGAAGCCATATACAGGCTTTAGACCAAATGTGAACTTGGGTGTCTTGACTTAATTTTTGCTTGAAGGCTGCAGAATATTTCGTACACCAACAGGAAAGGCAACCTGTATCAGCTACCAGAGGTATGATTCAGTCAAGGAGAAATTGAAGTGACTTGAACTTCATGGAATTGGTGGTAAACTACACAGTTGTAGCTGTACCCATATGAGAGATTCACAGAAGTTAAGCTCAAGTGGGAAGGAACCTGATGAGGATCATCGAGTCCAACTCCCTGCTCCTCGCTGGAGTACCTAAACTGAGACCATATGCCATGACTTCAGAGCATCATGTAGTGCTCCTTGAGCTCTGGCAGGCTTGGTGCCATGACCAATCCCCTGGGGACCCTGTTCCAGGGACCAGCCACCCTCTGGGCGAAGAACCATTTCCCCAGGTTTGATTTGAACTTCCCCTGGTGCAGCTTGATGCCACTTCATATCCTTTCATGTAGCAAAGGAACATGTACATGCAAGGGAAGAATGTCTTGTTTGTTCCTATTAAATTGGGAGAACTGTGCTACAAATACAGGCCTGTTAAACTGTAAGCCCTTTCAAATTTTACTGTTCAGTAAAATTTGTGTTGCAGCAGCTCTTCATTTGTGTTTTGTCAACAGTTCTGTGATGCATGTTAATGGAGCTATGCCTTTGCTGGTGCACAAATGTTTGCATGTTATGCCTACAGACTACTCTAGTGGTTAAGTAACTTACAGTGGCCAGAGTATTTCCTTTTATTATTTTATAAGTAGTATATTTTTTTAATTATCTGTATGTATACAAAGACATATTTACAAGCACGTGTGTTGTCCTTGTGTTGGTTCTGAGACAATTCCAGAGATACAGGCAAGGTCCTGTGCTTGTGAAACAAGTTTTTAGTTTCCAGAAGTGTCTGACCAGTGCTTGTAAAGACTAAATGAAAATATGTTTGTAGATAAAGTAGTTTATTAAGTCTCGTCATTTTACTCATTTGGTAAAAACTGATCCAATTTTAACAAACGCAAATTCATCAAAATTATAGTTATTTTTCAGGGTCATACAAATATGTTTGCATATGCTCTACAGTAATTAGCCTTTGAGAATTTCTCTCTACTAATGGGAACGGGAGTCTTTTCTGTTTCTTGTTGAAGTTAAGAACGTAAGCAAAATGCTTGAATCTTTTACAGTATGCTCAGAGCTAGAAGTGGAGCTGCAGGTTACAGGTGAGCCTGTCACAGGTGAACTTGCTGCTGCCAAAAAGGGGAAGTCCCACCTGTTTCTTTCTCCATCCCTTCTCCCAGCTGTCTGGTGTGAACACAAAAGAATGTGTTGGCTCTAATATTTGTCCAGTCACAGGGTAATCTGTGTCTGCTTGCTAACTCAGCAGAAAGGTTGCTTTGCTGTTTTCTGATGGTCTAAAAGGTTGAGTAGGCTCGGTTATGTTCTGGAGCACATTGCTAATGGGTGGAGGGGAAGGAGAGTTATGCATTTTCATGGCAGCAATGAGGTATTAGCGTGGCTCAAGCTTTAATGTGCAAGTTGTTATTTTAAACTGTAGGACCAAGAGCTTAAAAAAATGACATCAGGAAAGCTCGTAGAGACGTTTTCCCAAAACCTCCCCTGAAGAGGACAGTTGGCCCTGGAATAGAGAGAAAGATACAATTTTATTGCTTCTGAGTGACTTGTCTCAGTGTTTTCTAAATGCAAAGGAAACCTCCATCCAGAATGTGTTGTGTCTTTTTAATATCCTCCAGTACTTAAATGCCAATAACAATAATAACTGGACTGAATTTCTGAAATGCTTTGCTAAAAATAAGTATATGTAGGTTTACCCAGCTGATAATATTTGTAGTTGTATTTGATGAATGCGCTGATTCATATAGAGTAATTCAGGTACAAGGTGGGCTGCCCCTTTGCTCATACCGTGTTTCTGAGAACAGGTCACACTGAAGGATCTGCTATTGGAAATACCTCAACATTTCGGTGCTCAGCTTCTTCATGTGAACAGGCAGTGTATTTATCCCAGGAGAGGATAGGAAGGAAGAAGGAGGAAGTGTGTGTGGCAGCCCCTCCTTTCCTATGTGCCTGGGACTGTTGGGTGTGCACAGCCCAGCGTGTGCTTCCAGGGGCAGGCACACATGATCTGCCACCTTCAGTGTGTCCCACCCCCTGCTCCCACTTTGCTTCTCATGGGAAACCTGAGGGTGGTCTGTCTGAGTCGTTTTGAAAGTTACTCCCCTACGTGCCTTAAGAAACAGACAAGCTGTGTTCACCTCCGACTTTTTACTATGTAGCATGTTCCCAATAAATCCAGTGGGATGCAGGAGAGCCGCTGTGGCTGCCAGGGTGGCAGGCAAAGAGTTAGCTGCTGTGAGAAGAAATAACCCTGCCTTTTGCTGCTGAGGATTCTGTGGGAAGGTGCTCTGTGGTAAAGCCCATGAGCCATCCTGTAGAGATCCATTCTTCTTAACTTCTGAAAGCTGCGGGGACTCTGGATGTTTACAATTCAGGTGTGATAGGAGGGTGTCTGTCCCGGGGTTGATGAATGCCGTGGAGTGTCTCATTCCTGTCCCTGCTGTGTTTCTCAGCGTGGAAATGGGACTAGTGTATTGCATTTTTCAGTCAGTGTGATCCTTGCTAAGAAGTTGTGATGTTTAAAAAAGCTCATTTATTTTTCTTGCATCTAAAAAAAAATAAAATATGCAAGTATCCATGTTAATTTAAGATGGCTTTATATCAATCTGATCTAAACCCCGTTACATTAAAAAACTTTTTTGTGAACTTTAAAATTATTTTAGTCAGCTTTTGCTGTTCATTTTTCATTTCATCTATATCTGCATTACCTTTACCACAGCATCAGTTTTGGATGAGAGGCAAGAGTAATTGACTACTGAGTGACAGAATTTCCAAGCATGTTTGTAAGCAAAATGTAAAGTGAAACATAATGCAGAGCAAATGTGTGTCTGTGTGTATAAGCTGCTCTCAGGCACCTGCTTGGGATTATCCATCACTGAATTAAGTCTCATTTATTTAGAGGTTTGGGGGAAGATAATTTTTGGGGAAAAAAATTTGAAACTCACATTTATAAGTGGTAGTGTGGCGTCTGTTGACTTCCTTCGTTTATCTTTCCCCCCTAGTTGCAGTAGCAAAACACTCTACTGTCTTTAGTTTTCATGTGCCAGAAAAGTTTCCATTTATGCAGCTACCAAGTGCGGTGGCAGCAGGCTTAGCAGTAGTTGTTTATGTGACTCAGTTGCTGAGCTGCTTAGACAAGGCCTCTGCAGCTTAGGATCTGAACAGCATTTCCTAGGAATGCTGGCCTAATCCCGTGAATTTAAATACTTCTGTTTAAAGTCCTCCTTTAACAAGACCCAGCTGTCAGTCCCATCTTCCATGGTTGTTCTACTGTATAGAAATTTCATGTACACTTCCTCTGTGGCATAATTTACACTTTCTTTTTTCCTTTTTGCTATGGAAGCTGATTTCCTTACTCTTTTTCAGGAATGTGTGCTTTAAAACACTGATTCTGATTTAAATATTTACATTTGGTCTTAATCTCGAGGCAATTAAATTCTAGATAAAGTCCTTTTGGTATGCATGGTTGGTGTTAACTGGCTTTTAGACTTCTCTAACCTTTGACATTACAAAACTCTGTGGGTTTGGTTGGGTTTTTTTATGTTGAGGCTGCTTTCTTGCTCTAAGTGCTTTTTTTTCCATGGTGTAGTATCCAGAACGAGTGTTTTTCCCCTGTCCCTCCCTCGCTCTCTGCTGCCAAGATTTATTTAGAAACTGAAGTAATGCAGCTTTTCAGTATGAACATATATCTTTAGAGTACATCTAAAGTATACAGAATTAATTTAAAAAAAATTTAATTAGTGTCAGGAGGCTTATAAGCTAGATATTAAGATTAGTGCTCAGTAGGCAATGCTTAGATTCTTGTTAGCAGTCTGTGACAAATTTCATAGCTTTATAACTCCAGTTGCTAATACTGGTTTGAGTTATGTGGACTTCTTGCTTTGATGTCATTAAACCACCAGAGAAAAGGTGTTGAATTGACAGTAGAAGCAAAATACCAAATGAAGAAAGTATTAAAAAGGAAAAAATGCAGGGAGAAGTATTGTCAGTTTTCTCTTTTGTTTTTTTTTTTTTTTTT
>VXBX01005253.1:831551-885915 GCA_013400415.1 Scytalopus superciliaris | reverse complement strand
TTTTTTTGGGTTTTTTTTTTTTTTTGAGTTTTTGGTGGGGGATTTTTGTTTTTTAGAAACTTTTGAGAGAGTTTTTCAGTGACATTCTACTAAAATGGTAAATAAAAATTATGTTTTCAGCCTTTTTCAGTAATGAGCATGTTTTTCTAAATCTGCTCAAGACCTTCTCCTCTTCAGCAATTTGTACAGCCTTTACTAGAGAATAGCAGTGCTGGAATTGTTAGGCTTTGGCATTCCAGCTCAACCAGATGTCTCTCAGAAGTTGCTTTGTGACTTGAGTTCACTTCTGGAACAGCTTCTCTTTTACGTTTTAAGGACAAAATGAGAAGAGTTGAGCAAGTGTAGGACTTGCTTCAAGAGATTTTTATGGATTTTTTTTTTTATCACCTGCTGAGTTCCCAAAATACCGCTTGGATTGTTACAGTATCAACAAGCAAAACAGTGAATTGCAGTTTACACGGCAGCAAGTTGGATTTTTGTCTTGTTATTGTATGTAAGGTTTATGGGGATCTGAAATTGTGCTTAATCACCTGCAAGACCCAAGGGGAGATGATAAAGTATTCTCTTGGAGCTGTGATTCTCCTGCAGTTTTGACATTCATAAACCTGGTTTTCCACCTAATAGTGCAGAATTTCCCTGTACTTTCTCCTTGTCATGCTACATAGTGGCTCCCAAATTTCATTGTGTGTCAAGGACCCCTTCAACCTATGTGCCTAGTGAGCAGTGTTGTTTTACTGCCAAACAATCCCTTCCCTTTTCCTTTCACAGAAAACTACCCTGTTCCTGCTAACTTCCAGCCTTTCCTTCCAGTCTTGGCTGCTAGGACTCATCTCTGTCCACAGCCCCACATCAGTCTGGAGCCATGCTCTCTCTGCTCTGCTCTCTCAATACAGTCCTTCAGAGCCTCCCACAACACAGCTTTTCCATGGAAAAACCTCTCCTTACATAGTATTCCTTTACTCTCTGTTAACATAATGGTGCAGTACTGTGCATCCCCTTTTCCCCCCTCACCTGTATCTCACATCAATAGACACACATCTGTTTGAGTTGAGGTTGGTGATGATGCAAAGAGTGATTCTTACAGTTTGCAGTGAAGTTGGAGGATGAGAGTTGACTGCCAATTGTAATGCTTGAATCTGCTCTTACTAGTGCCTTAAAATATAAAATTAATGGAGCCAGAGTAGATGCTTGTTTAGGTATGTTTATTTTTGGTTTAAGGCAGTATTGTTCCTGTGCTCACTTTGTTAGAAGTGGGTTTAGAGTAAATCAGGTGTCTCCTAAATTGAATATACTTTTTGCTTCTAAGATAATGTTTCAGGCAAAAGATTATTTTGCTATTTATCCTCTAAACATTTTTTCTATATGGTGTCTCTCAAGATAATGTTGGCTTGTAATGGCTAGCTACAAACAACAAAATGTGTTGACTCACAGATGCTAAGAGTGAAACACCTATGTACTTTAGATGTATCAAACACTTATTTGTGAGTTTTCTGGAAAATACAGTGGTGGATTTAGATATTTATTACATTTTTTTTTTTCCTGGAGAAGACAGTTCCAGCTATAGTGAAATACAGCTCTTCACAGTGTAATCTTAATTCTTACCAGGAATCCTAAATCCACTTCCAACCTGTTGCAGCTGAGGTTAATGTAAGGAACGTATACCCTGATAGGAAAGTTCACAGAAGCAGCCTGTGAAAAATGTTGATTATTTATCACAGCTCAGGCTTTACTCATCCATTTTTTGAGCCGTGGTTCATAGTCTGTCACCAGGTCCTTGTTGAAAGGGATTTGGCAACTCCTCCTGAGTCTGGATAGTACCCACATCATGCACATTGCCAGCATCTGCTGTGGTATCTTAAGTGAGCATTGGCATAATGATTATTTTTAACCTTCGAGAGGGTCCCTTGAGCAAAAACTAGTTTTTAACTATACCAAAGTGTAGAGTAGCTCAGAGTCTTATGAGTACATACTCTCACCTGCACTGTAGTTTGACCTACAATCTAAGTGATTTTCTTACACCTCCCTTCTCCTCCTTGGTTTGATCATTCTTTTATACCATCTTCCATAAGCACTGCTAAGATGTTCAGCTTTTATGGGTAGCTGGACTTTATTTTGCTTTTTTGTACTTGAAAGACAGCCTAGTGCATGTGTATCAATTAATTTCCTTGAGTATTTATTCCTGGTAGAAAAAGACCCTGTACAGGCACTGTAGACTGGTCTGTAAAGGGATATGAATTTTATAGTGATTGGTTGGCTCGAGGTTCTTCTCAAGTGCAGGGTGAGCCTGGAAGTGCTGTTGCTAGCCTGGTGGTAGTGATTACTGGGCAACAGCTACAAGAATATTTGAGTATTAACTGGCATCTGTGCATAAGGCCAAATATTATAACAAAATTCATAGCCAATCTGCTGATGGAGAAGAGAGACTACATAGTCTTTTCTGGAATGGATGAAGCTGCAAGACACAAATAAGCTCAAAAAATCAATTTATACTATGCCTTCTAGTGCTTTTCTGGATTGAAGAGGAGATCCACAGGGTGTGGTGGATTAGGTCCCTGTGGAGCTATCTTTCAGGGCATGGCCAGAATGGCATCAATTTACAGCACCTGTGTATAGGCTTGTCTCACCTGCCTCTTGACTTATTTAATTAGTGCTTATTTTAGTGTTGGGAGTGGTTTCCTTAAATGCAGCTGTTTTTGAGTGTTTTTCAGAGTGCCCATTAAGTGTAACTGTGGATCTACACAAAGCTGTTCTTTCATGCCTTGTCTCTTCTCATGTGTTGTTTGAGACATCTCTCCTACAGAGTGCACATCCCTTCTTGCATGTTTGTTCAGTCACCTGCTGATCCTGAATTGAGATGTTTGCCATTCACTGTTTCCTTACCAATTGCACTGGCATAGAAGTACCTCCTACTGCACTGTCTGCAGACAGAACAGTTAATGCAACCTGCATTTTGAACAGCAAGGACAGGGATGGAACTGTGTACTGCCCAAGGGGGAAGAAATCAGGTCTGTATCATAACAGTTGAATTCTTCTTTTGAAGGCTGCTGTGTGGCCCTCCCACAGAGTAAGAATGTCTTGATTTTGTTGTGTGTTATTGCTTGGTTTTAATTTGTTTTCCCCTTCTATTATAATTCAGTCAACATTGACAGCTTTAGAGGGAAGAGAAGGCTAAATATCACATAGCAGAATTAGGTGCCATTGTATTTGAAAAATGTGTTAGACCTTTTAAATCATTGTTTGGACTGCTGCTAGTAGTATGTCTGAAAATGTCCTCACTGCAAAAGAAAATAATTTAACAGGTTATGTAAAATGTAATGCATGCTTTTTTAGTCAGCTTTTCTGTTCTGTTGTTACATGCAAAATGTTGCTAAAGGTACAGTTATGGATGTAGCAGTTTTCCTTGCTCTGTCTTCCCAAACCATGAGCATTTTGCTTTGTGTTCTTTATCTTGGCCCTTATCAAGAAAATTGAAATCTTCTTTCCTTCATTCTTTCAAAATACCTGGTGTAGTTGTGCTGATGCATACAAAGATGTTCAGGCTTGCCTTTTTCCTTCAGTCATTAAGTCCTTGAGAAGCTTCAGTAAAAGTTGAGGGGTTCAAGTTCTTAATTTCCTTTTCTAGAGTTTTTATCTAAGCTTCAGTGCAGCCTAGGCTGTCTGATTGGTATGTGTGCTTACCCCATCATTAGCAGACGTGCACCCCTGGATCTCTCATCCACATTCTTTGTGTGCTGTGGGGACAAAAGGATTGCCTTTAGTGTTCTTGCTGGGACTCACTCCATCAGCCTTCAAACTGGGGGCAGTTTAATGGCCTCCAATGTATAGGAAATGTAATCTTGTGGACATAGGGGAAGGATTCTTCTGAGAGAAGAATTCGGGGCTGAAATAGCACAACTTGTGTCACTTGTGGTTCTTCAGTGGGTAAGAAAGGGATACTTTTTAATGATCATTCACTTGAGCAAAATTTCCCATTTAGCTAAAAGCCTTCGAGACATATTCAGCTAATGGTGTGTTTATGTCCTCTTCAGATGTGCAAGTTGTCTGGAGTCAAGCATAAATAACCCTCTTGGTGCTTTGAATTTGTGCATTCTCAACTTGTGTAATAAAGCTTAACTTGAATATAAAACCTTTTTTAGACCTCTGGCTGCCTTTTGTCAAGGTTGCAGATGATCTAAGAGATTTATATTTCATTTATAATGTAAAATGCATACTTTGCCTACTTGCTACTAATGTTGAAAAATATTAGTTATGTAAAAAATAAGCGTTTAAAGATACACACTTCTTGAAGTTACCACTTTAGTTCTGCATTTGCTTCTGCATCAACCTATTCATGTTTGTTATTCTTTTTTTGGACATCATTCTAAAGGTAAAACTGAATGCAAAGAGATGCTGCAATAGTGTTTGTGTTACGATAACTGCATAATGATGATTCTGGAAAGCTGGAGCTAACGTAGTTTCTAAGTACATATCTGCCTACTGAGGACAGACTACACACTGAAAATTCCTTAATCTTAGCTGGTAAGACTCAGATGTTATCCCCTGCAACTGATGAGTGTCATTGTTTTAGGGAACACTGAAGTTTAAAAATATTTTATCTAAAGCAACTTTTGTTTTTATGAACTAAGTATTTTTTTATAGCTGTCTTTGGGTTGTCTTCATAAAGAGTGTTCAGTGAGACATAATGTAATCTAGGATGCTCTTTTTATGGGAATTGATTTAATGTCCACTTGGGTACTCTGGCTGGAATCTTGGTTCAGGAAATGGGATACAATTATTGATAAAGCCCCTTCTTTTCAAGGCAGCATCTGTTTGGCTAGATGTGAGTCAGGCACTGAAATATATTGGAGGGAATAAAGGTTTTACTGTGTGCCTTCTCAACAGTGCAAATTTCAAATAGATTCTTCTGTAGACGTTTTGGCAATTTTGGTGCATCCTTTATCTTACAGGAAACAACATCTTCTGAGTGTATTTCAGTATACAAGGAGGCACCCTTTGGAGACTCATTTAAAATTTCAGGCTGCAGTGACGGAATATAAATAGTCAATATAAATGGGAATAAGAATACAAAGACAGCTTAAAACCAGAAACCAGCCCTGTGGAATACAGGGTGTTCTGCTTGATGCACTTTGCATTTTACCTCTGTTGTAAAGCTTTCAAACAACGAAGAGGTGGATGCGTAGGTATTTTGTGAGGGGTTTTGCTGTGGCACATCAGAATGATTTCCCACTATTAGAAATCAAGATGATGAAGTAAACATTCTGGTATCTTCAGTTTGTTTATTTCAGGAAATTGTGGGTGCTTGTGTCAACTGAAGTCAGGGAGAGTGTACAAGTTCTGATTAAATACATAGGGAGCTGCAGAGGATATGAATATGGAGAATTCTGTTTTTCTATTTCTTCATGCTGCTAGCCAAGAAGAGCTTTATTCTTTCATATTTGTATTGTCTGCGAAAAGTACTAGGTTGTCAAATCCCCGTTTGGCACACTGGCTGCTTCATTCCAAAGATTTGGTGCTGAATCTGTGGAAGACCAGGGAGCAGCTGTGGTGTGTTTGACTCTGCTGGTTAGACTGTCCAAGGGTAGGTGTTGAACAGCCTGTTAGGATCTGAGGGGCATAACAGTGCTCCCATGAACAGCACCAGGTTTTGGAGAGCCTGTATTTACTGTGTACGGTATTGATGGATTCTGGGGGATTCCAGAAGCAGCGAGACAATTTTCTTTGATGTTACCATCTGATGAAGACTTTTTTTTTTTTCTTCTTCCAGTTGCTTTTTCAAACAATTGTTTCATTAGCAGTTGCTAAAGTGTAAGTCGTGTTCTCTTGTGTTGCTGTAAATATTTATATTATGAACTTATAAACAATGTAAATAAAAATATTTTTGAGCTTAGTGAAAAGGCTGTTGTTTGACCAGGCTTAAAATACAGCTACAGGCAAAAGCAAGTTCTTGTACAGGCATGTGCCTCATTTCAGGAGCAGAGTTGGAAATGCTGGCTATGTTTGACCGAGGAACTGTTACTTTGCCCATCCATTAGTTGATCTGTTATTAAAACTCCAGCCTGTCTGCAATTCAAAACATGCATTCACAGACACGAATGTTTCTGTTCTGTGGTTTCAGAGATACATTCTTGCACGTTGCACAGGTCAGTGGGTAGAGGATGGATTATTGCGGGCTGTCCAGTTTTGCAGCTCCCAGCTAAACCTGAAAACAAGACCATGCAGTGAGGATGCCTGGTTTTCATACTTGCTGGGTTTCTGCAGTCTAGACCAGTTGCCTGATATAAAGTATAAGTCTTATAAAAAAACAAATATGCTCAAACTGCACATGGCTTTTGAAACTTTCAGTGTATTCCGGAACTGTTTTCCCTCTCCCAGTTGCTCTGAGTAAGTCCTGTGCACTTCAGGTTCTGCTCTTGACTTCCTCTGTTTGAAGAATAGTATTTATTGCTGAAGTACAATGCCCTGTTTTAGTTTTGAAGAACAGCTTAAAGAACCCATGTGTGTAAATATTTGTTCCCTTTTTTTTTTTTTTTGCCAACCCTATTTTCAAATTGCTACTAACTAGTTTATTTTTAAAAATAAGTATGGACTTAAATATAAACAATTTTCCAGAGCAATGTAGAGTCCCTTGCTTCCTTAATAGTTGGAATGCAGTTGAGATGAACAAATCAATTTAATTGTGACAGATAATGTGTTGATGTAAAGAACTTTCATGAGCTGGGAAGTAAGGGAAAGAAAGGCAGTAAACAGATAGACTTAAACCCAAGGTTGTCACACTCCTTAATAATCTAGTGACCCAGTATTGAGATACATTAGTAATAATGAATGCTTTTATACACCTTACTTATATCTTCAATCTATTGATGTGTGAATATTTTTGTGGGTCTTACACTGCTGTCCAGTATCTCAAGAGGTCAGTGTATTGGTCTCTTTGCCTTTAATGAAGGTCTCTTCGCTTTTAATGAAATGCCTGAAGATTTATCTTTTATCAGACATTCAGTGTATTTTTACCTTGTTTTGTGCCTGCAAGTTTGGAAATTATTGCTTGAAGCATGGTTTAAAAAAAAAAACAAAACAAAACAAACAAAAAAAACCCCAACAAAATAGAGTTGGCTCAAAATTAGTGTATTGAAACAGGGTTCACTTGACAAGATTTTTTGTTTGGGATTTTTTCAATTTGAATTTTTTGGCTGACAGATTAGTGTCTCAGTGTGTGAATTTGAGAGGTATTGGAATGTCTGTGTGCTGCAGGAGCCTTGAGATAGCATAGCTGCTACCTATGCTATTTGAAGCTCAAAGAAAACAAATGCTCTTTTGTTCAGCTTTTCATCTGGGTTGCTCTTAATGTAAACTCGGGTGTAGAACACAAAGAGTTTCCCATAACTTTCTAATACCCCTCCAAGTATCTTTTTCAGGAGTAGTCACTTTCAGAATACTTTATGCTTATTAAGAAGAAAGATGGAAATACTAAAGCAAATGATCTGCACTGTTGTCACTGTCTTAGTGTGCTGCTTATTAAATTCAAAGGCGATATGTTTGTGTCAATTAAAGCATAAACCTCTCTGATTTTTACAGAGAAGTGTGCTGGATTTGGTTGGTCCCTATCAGTTGGACAGAGGATTAACATGAAGCAAATAATGTATGTACCCAAACTACCTTGCATTACTTACCATGACTTCAATAAAACGTATAGAAACATGGAATGTCAATGCAGGCTTTGGCTGCCAGTTTTGTGAAAGCATTTCCATTTTTTTTCTGTTTAGGTAACCTTATTTCTTTAAGCAGTCAGGTGAATGAGTATTAGACATGAAAACCTGGCAGAATTTTACAGTTGTAATTATGTGTGCACACTATGCTTATGTGCTTGTACAGTGTATTGCTGTAGTGTTCTGTCATATACAGCTTGTTAAATGGATACTGTCACAATGACACAGGAATGATCACAAACAAAGGAGCCTCGATTTCCAGATGAGGTGCAGACAGAGTACATTTCTCAAACTACAGTATGCGGTAGAATTCCTTTTGGTTCCTGATGTTGGATTTTAAAATGCAGAAAACCAGTTACTAATTGAGATGTTGTTTTGAATGGGTTTTTTTATTGTCTACTGCATCCCTAGAATAGCTTTGTAACAAATTCCATAGCTGTTTTTAGAAAAAAAATGCTTAGTTCGGGAACAAGCATGAGCTTGTGCAAACTTGTATTTAAATAGTAAGAAAGGTTGGGGGTGAGAACATCAGTTGCCTGAAAGGTGGTATTTTTTCATCTTAGGGTTTTATGCTCTCTGTTGTTTTCTCACATACTTAAGCATCTCAACATTGTTACAGCACTTCTGAAATTACAGTGAATAAACACATTCTTGTAGCTGACCCTTTAAGCTCATTGGTGTTACCAGTTGGACAAAATTCTGTTTTTGTTTCTCTTACAGTCTTTCCATAATTAATTACTTGCAGTATAGACAAATCTTGCCATTTGGTTCTTTCATAACTGGTTTTTTTTTTTTTCAGTGTATAATGTTTTCATTAGAAGTAGATGTTGTTAATGTAATACAAATTTCTGTTTTCTTGAACTGAGCTGATTTGAGGTAGGAACTACTGTCACAACGTGCAAGTGTGCAGAGTGGGGTCTCAGCAAAAGGCTCTTTAAGGTGCAGTTTTGATTATAACTTAACTCTGACCCAAAGCTGTTGCTTTCTGATGACAACTGTTTCTTAGTTTCAGAATTCTGCAATGGTTTGTTTGCTTGAAAATGTCAAAATGGTATATTTGAAGCAGTGTTCTTGGCTTTCCATCTTTCCTCATGTGTTTTGACATCGCACTGTCTAATGTTTGTCCTGGCATACTAAAAGCTACAATGGCTTGTATAAGAATCAGCTTGAGAGAGCAAATCTTTGGGGTTTTTCCCCTCTAAATTATTGGTGAAGAGTTTTTTTACAGTGTAATTTAAAATAGTAGGTTATGATTAAATGTTGCAATGGGTAACTTCTAATGAAAGCCGTAATAGTTTTTCATAAATAAAATACAGAACACTGTGGTTCATGCATTTAAAGGTGAACAAACCTAGTGAACTGTTCTGGAAACTAGATAGTTGACTTACAGTGAGTGTGAGTCTGTCTGTCTAAATAGCATTTCAAACAGATAATACAGACTGTCACAGTCTGTAGCTGATAATGAAATAGTACATAGACCACGCTCCAGTGCAGAATACCTTACTTGCATATGGAAGACCATGCCATGTTGGTACCTTATTTTATCTAGGTATTCCAGAATGATGCTGCTCAATTTCATTATGTTCTACTCTGACAAGCACTTAAACAGAATAGGAGGTGAAGTGTTGAAAAATAACTTGAATCCTAAAGTTACTTTGGCACTTCATCTGGTGTGAGCTAAGCAGAACAAAAGCTACTTAAACTCTGCTACCCTGCTTTAGGAATGTGAGTGGCTTACTTTATGGTATCATAGTAGAACAGTTATCCCTTTTCTGTTTTTTAGTTCTAAATGATTCCTTTAACAGAAAAGCCCAGGACAACAAAACACACACAACCTCTCAGCCCTTATACTTATGCCATTTTTCTTTCTTGTTATAAATAAAGATGTTGTCTCCTTAGAAAAGCATGAGAACTCCCAGGTATGATGTGCTAAAGTGCAGTGCATGTTTACTGTGATCAACAACAGTGAGAAAGAAAATAGCTGTAACAGGAAAATTTGAGGGTTTGAATCAGAATGTGCACTCTCTAAGTTGTTAATGTTTTGAGTGCTTATGTCAAGAAGTTCAAATACTGTTTTCTGAGCATTTTGTCTCTGCCTTAATTTATTGAATTAATTCTTTAATTAATGTCTTTTGGGATATATTCCAGTAGTGGAACTTGTGCTAAGACAGATTCCTTTTACAGAACTAGCAAGTGAATATTAGCTGTTCCTTAAGTGAGGCACTATCCTCTGTGTGCCTTTTGCCAGTAAACCTTGACAGGCTCATAGGAAATGCAGCTGACGTTAGGAAGCTTGGGTGGGGACTACAAGGAGCTGGCGAGTACTGCAAGGTTTAGTGCCAGACATGCTGACATAACAGTACTTCGCTTGTAAAAGTTTTCTTTAGGCTACTAATTCTGTCTTCAGAGTAACTGGAACTAAAGCCGTGTCTCTGATGCCAAGTTAAAATAGCTAAAGCAAAAGTTTATGGGAAATTGAGAATGCTTTCCACAGCTTAGATCCTCAGAAATATTAGTAAAAGGAGCAAGCTCCTTTCCTAATGAAAGCATGAGTTATGAACAGTGCCATAGAATGGATGCACTGCAAAACAAGTCCTGTGTTCTTTGAGTGTCAAAAACAGCTCAAAGAAGGGAAGACTGGCAGTGTAAAGTATCAGTAAATACTCTGAATGTTTTATATCATAGTTTCCATTTATTTGATTTGCCAGTTCATCGCCATATTTTGTAAGGTACCCTTTAATAGCATCCTTTAGTTTTCAAATAAAAAGTCTTTATTTCAAGTGTATGCAGACATTGAGAAATGCTGTGTTGTCAAATGTGGGCACTTTTACAGCAGTGTGACCGTGTCACCTTAAGTATAATGTGTTTTGTCTTGAATTTACAGTACTTTTGATCCATGCAGAAGCCTAAAAAGTAGTAAAGCCCCCTTTGAAGGGGCATGAAAGTGAAGTACAGTTTAGGTTTGCTTTGCAGAAGTTGAGGCAGAGTACGAGTTGCTGCTACCATGCTGCCTCTGGTTTTGTACGTGGGAGGACTTGCAGGAGGCATCATGGAGTGAAATCTTGCATGGGAAGGCATGTCTGACTTACAGAACATAAAAACTGGTGCAGTGTTGGTGGAAGGATGCAGCTCTCTTACATAAGCATATTGGGTCTGGGGTTTTCTGTAATTTCAGCATCACCCTTATATTTTAGGAAGCGCTTCCTTCCATTCCTAAGAGTGCAGGACTCAAAGAAAGCATTGAAAGGAAGGAACTTCAGATGATGAACTTACTCTGTTCAGTGCTGGCGCGGTGCAGGGTGCCATGACAAGTCAGCTTTAATGTTATTGCCCCTTTTAAGGTAGGCAGCTGCATTGTGCTCTCCCACAGAAGTGCAATCTCAGTAGCAGACTGAAGCAGCTCTGCCTACAGCAGCTGGATAGCAGTGTCGTGCATCCGTGGGAAGCATTCGCTTCTTCTGACCTCAGAGTTACAGGTCACCTCTGAAGTTTCCTGTTCCCTGACTGTTTTATCAAGGTAAAGTGAAAAGCAATATATAAATATAAGGAAAGGCTATTCTTAACATGGAGATATTTTTGCATGAATGATTGTCTTATAAAGTGAAAAGTGGATTGAACAATTTTTTTCTCTGACATCACCTGTATCTTCTTTCATAACATCCCTTATCGGTTCAACTCTGCAACACTGTAATGTCTTTCAGGCCAAGATTCATTTTTGCCTGAAGACTAGGATTTAGAAAGTTTGTTTTTAAGTCTATGAAATTTAAACTAGTGCTTTTGGAAAGCTGTGTAGCAAACAACTATGTAGGCCATGACTGTGACAAATTGAAAGACTGGGCAATCACCAACCATACGAAGTTCAAGAAGGGAAAGTGGTGGATTATGCACGTAGCATGGGCAACCCTGGATGTACGTTCAGACTGAAGAATGAGATGCTGGAAAGCAGTGCCAGGAAAGGGCCCTGGGGGTCCTGGTGGATGGCAAGTTGAATGTGAGTCAGCAGTGCCCTGGCAGCCAGGAGGGCCAGCCCTGTCCGGGGGGGCATCAGGCACAGCATCGCCAGCCGGGCCAGGGAGGGGATTGTCCCGCTCTGCTCTGCTCTGGGGCGGCCTCACCTGGGATATTGTGGGCAGCTTTCAGTGCTACAGTATCAGAAAGATACTGAGCTCTTAGAAAGTATCCAAAGCAGGACAAATAAGGTGATGAAGGGCTTTGAGGGGAAGCGTGTGAGGAGCGGCTGAGGGCACTTGGTGTGTTCAGCCTGGAAAGGAGGAGACTGAGGGGAGACCCCATTGCAGTTACAACTTCCTTGTGAGGGGCAGAGGAGGGGCAGGCACTGATCTCTTCTCTGTGGTGACCAGGGACAGGACCTGAGGGAATGGCCTGAAGTTGTGTCAGGGTTGGTTGGATATTAGAAAAAGGTTGTTCCCCCAGAGGGTGGCCTGAACAGGCTCCCCAGGGCAGTGGGCACAGCACCAAGGCTGACAGAGCTCAGGAAGTGCTTGGTCAATGCATTCAGGGACATGGTGTGACTCCTGGGGATGAGATTGTGCAGGGCCAGGAGTTGGACTTGATGATCCCAATGGGTCCCTTCTGACTCGCATATTCTGTTGTTCTTTGACTTGGCAAAATCAAGGTGAACAGGTTTCATTTTCTGTGTAGTGCTCGCTGGTGATCTGTTCTCTTGTGTCTGGACATTCTGTAGCACATCTCTAGGATTTACTCTTCTGTGCTGCCTTGCAGCTCCCGAATTGTTACCCAGATCATTGCCCCCCACCCCCAACTATGTAGGTTCTCTTTCTGAACCAGATGTTGGCTTTACTGGTGTGGATGTACCCAGAAAGGCATGTGTGTCTTAGCTCAGTAAAAGGAGATGGAGGACATGTTTGGAGAAGAGAACAGATGCTTGCTTACCAAAAGATTAATTTTCTTTGAGGTAATAACAGATAAAATTTGGAGAAGATTAAGTTTTTTATCTTGGTTAGAAATTTGTTGAATGGAGGAGGATCTGATAAATGTTACAGTGACACTCTGCTTCCAGGGAGGAGTTTCTTTGTTGAATAAAAATTGTGCAGTATCACTGAAGCAATCTGGTCATTGTCCAAGGTTTAAACTGTCTCAGGGGATGTATTGCTGACATTCTCTGTGGCCTATTTAAGCATTTCTGTTTACGGATGTGTAGAGTGATCTATTTGCAGTGCAGCGAGACTGCACTTCCTGTGGGTTGAATGGTGTTGCTTAACTGTGGTCAGCTAAATTCCTTGGACAGGAGTTGGATTTTTGTAATGTAATGTCAATATATTTTGCCAACAATAGCTGGCAATGAATGCACATGCAAGGCTAGCATGAAATAACTTCTGATGGTGTATTAAATATTGTGAACTCTGTTCTTCATCTTTTTCTGCGTGGTTCTGGCAAAAACGAGCTGCAAAAATAGTTTTGTAATTATCTGTTGCAACTTTCATACTACATTTTTATTAGTGAGCAGGATAATAAACTGAACGTATGCAGTTTTTGAAAGTTAATTGGCAGACATGCACTTTGGCTTCAGAACACTTTTTCAGAAGCAGAGTAGCTGACACCAGTTTTCCTAGGCACTGATAAGAAAATTTTAAGTATGAAACATTTTTTTTTTTTTTCTCCAGATGGAGCAATTGTCAGATGAAGAGCTTGACCATGGTGCAGAAGAAGATAGTGATAAGGAAGATCAGGATCTGGACAAGATGTTTGGGGCCTGGCTGGGCGAACTGGACAAACTCACACAGGTGAGGGATGTGTCAAACATCCCACAGAATAATTCTTTTTAAGTGTTATGTTTCTTTTCAGTTGGATGCTAACTGCTCAGCACTGCTGCTTGCAGCAAGGTAAACTGTGGCCTGTGACCAGTTCAGTACTCTTCCCGTCTCAAGGTTGTTAAATTCTTTTTTCACAACCTGCTAGTTTGACCTTTCCCAAAGGTTATGAAAGGTTATGAGAACTACAGAATTGGTATTTTGTCCTCATGTATGTAGAGAAACATGGACTTTAGCTGACCAGAGATAGGCCATATCTCCAAATGTGGTTTGACGTTGTCCAGCTGTGACAGCATTTATTTGTTGTACCTGAACAGCAAAAAGGAACAGGAAATTGTGGGTGTTGCCGCTGCTGACATGGTAAGGTGACCTGATACACCCTAGAGGACTCATCACTGTTCCAGAGTACCCTTCCTGCATCACAGAAATAGCTGATAGGACATCTTTTGGCACTTCCAGTTTCCTAGTGCTTTTCCCTTCCTTCACAAGCAGGTCTTGCATTTTGCATGATATGCCTGTCCTGGGTTGATAGGTCATTTCTCTGTGACTGCTTGCAGGGTCTTTTCAGCTCCATGAGCTGGCACTCCTAAATATTTACATATTTAATCTTACCCATGTTTATCATGTGGAATTAAGCAAAGGTATGATAAGTGAAGTTTCATTAAGCTAGAGAAGAAGCAGTTTTTCTCATCTGCATCTTACCAAAGACTGAAGGAAAATGCAGCTAATGATGTGACAGGATGTCAGATTCAGGCTCCTCTGTGTTATCTTCTGGTTAAATGTCTGCCTGTGAGTTCTTAATGTGTATAGCACTATAGGGGAAACTTACTTTCTTCTGAACTTGTACATGTAGGGCAATGAAGAATGCTGCTTTTTTGAGATGAATGAAGGAGTGGGATATGCATCTGTATATATTAATTCTTGCTGCTTTTTTACCTTTGTGTGAAGGATTTTTAGTGGTAGGTGAAAAGTATTTTGAAGGCATGGACTTTGTAAACCACTTTCAGTGAGAATCTTCACAGAGGAGAACAGTGGGTAAATTGATCATGGACCTTTTGTTCTCTGCCCCATTTTTTTCAGGTTTGAGCAGCCTAGAAATATAAGCATACTTTACTTGGAGGTTACAGCTGCACTCTTGATGTGCAGACTTCAGGGTGATGTCTCAGTTTGTTGCTGGTCCATGCAAAGTTCTTAAAATCTACTAATAGGTAGTTAATGGGGGACCCACATTACTTGGTTCTCACCTTCATATTGCTGCCTCAACACAGTCTGCACCGTAGCCTGACAGCTGCCCTTCTATCTTTTGCAACTATTGAGAAATGACATTTCCCCCAAAACTTTGACCTCATATTGTTCTGTACAAACAAGTTCATGGGGTTAGTTGTGTCTCAGTTGATTTGGAAAATGATCATGTCTTGTTGCAGCTGTCCTAATGAAGTCCCAATAAAGGGGGGGTGATTAGACTTAATGAGATCCAAAGTGCATTCTCCTGTAGTCTGTGTTTGTTGCTGTTTATAAGCTGAACTTTAAGAGCAGTAGGAGGAAAGGTTTTTTGTCCCTGAGATCCTTGAACTTTAACTTCCTTTTTAGATTTCCTAAGTGTTTATTTTAAGGGGGTTTAAAGTAAGACCCAGATTCCTCTCCAGATGTAAGTGCTTTTTAAAAGATTTGAAATAGTTAAAATACCCATGAGATCATTGGAATTCACTTTGCCCTCTTTAATTGTTGGTCTAACCAAAGTATTTTAAAATGAAGTTGCAAAATCTGCAGCGTGTGTGAGCCATGCTTGGCACTGATGCAGTGTGGATTAACATTTATCCTGCTTAAATTATCCTGCTCTGTGGCGCAGGTTAAATGGAGGAAGTCTTACCTTGCATCTCATGATTATTCAGAATTAAGCTTTTGGTGTTGCTGCACTTTTTAACTGTTCTCCAAAATGCTGTTTTAGCAATCTAACATGTTATGGAGAATGTGCTCCAGGTAACAGTGAGAGCCTATCCCATGTGTTTCAAAGGAGGTGACATAAGTTTATTATTAGTAAAGTCAGAGCTGGATTCCCTATGTAACACTTGTCATTCCAGGGGCAGCAGCTCCTGCCCTTGTCTGCTTGCTATTTACACAAATCCTGGTATTTATTATAGCACCCGTGTTAGTCTTCATAATGTAACAATTCAAGATCAGAAAGAGATAAGTATCTCTTTTTTTAACCTATACTAGTTTTTCTAAAAAAACATGTCCTATCTAAACTGCCTGGGGTTTGCTTTCACAATTTAACATTGCTCACAGGAAAGGCTTATTGAAAAAAATGTCTGAATTAAGCCAATTAAAAATCCCTTTTAATAAAATAGACTTCTTCATTGAATATTTTTATGTTCTTATGCCATGATTATACTCATAAACTAATGATGCATATCTTAGGGTATCACAGATCGAATGTGTTTAGATCCTTGCCCAGAGAAATGGTTACAGCTGCCTATGTTTCAAAATGAGCTAGTATGTAACACCTCTTAAAAAAGCATTTGGAATATGCTTCCCTCCTTTTGATTCAGCAAAAAATAGAATGTGTTTAACACCTTTTCTTTGTTGCATATCTGAAGCTAAATCTCTGTTGTATGATGATGTATGTTTTCAGTCTAAAGCCTGAAAAAGAGGGTGGGTTTTTTCATGTGCCTGGAGATTTTAAAAAAAATTCTCTTAGAGAAGATTAATTCTCATTCATCTTAAAGAATTGCTTCTCCAATTCCTTGTCAAACTTTATTTTGCCCTTTTTTTGGTCTTTTTTTTTAGAGTTTGGATACAGACAAGCCTGTGGCACCAGTGAAGAGATCACCTCTCCGCCAGGAAACCAATCTTGCCAACTTCTCATATCGCTTCTCTATGTACAATTTGAATGGTTTGTTGACTTATTTACCCCTCAAATGTTCGTTTAAATAAAAAAAAACAAAACTATTCCAGCTATAAATGAAAGCAGGTTAAAATATAAGAGCATTTGAGTTCACTTCTAGCTGAAGTGAGAACATATTTGCTGAAGGCATTGCTTTCTGATGCCAGAATTTTGAGTATCCTAAAGCAGTATCTTTTACAGCACCTGGTATCTGAGAACTGCAGACATTTGTGCAGGAAAGCATATTCTGGCATCTGGTCTCATGAAAGAAGGGAATTGGTGTGTGTCTGGTAACTGGGAAGAAAAAGCATCTTGCTTCGTGTAACAGGATGCAGGAATATAGGTGCAGAATGCTTTCACATTAAACAAAAATCATATTTTGCCTTGTCCCCTGGTTGCAATTCAGGAAACCTTAATTCAAAGGCTTCAGTATGTACATAGTATTTTTGTTTTGTTTTTTTTAAGCAGTTACATTGCTTCAGCAATTTAGAAAATGTTTAGCAAAACATTTGTGCTTTTTTGAAAAGTTGAGGCATCATGTTATGCAAATGTATTTTTAGATTCTGTTCACAGGAAAGCAGTTTAAACTTCTCAAATGTAATCTGAACACTCATGTGCTGGTAAATGTGTTTAACCCAAACAGTGTGAAAGTTAAGAGTAGTAGCGCAAATAAACTACTTCTTAGCAGTGAGCAGAGATCTTGCAATACAGATGGGAAAAGAAAATGCTGCTTCCTTTCCTCCCTTACCCCAACTGTCAGACTTGGTAACACAAAATGAAGAGCTGCAAATGAAATAACTCCGCACACACTGACATCTCTTGTTTGTTGCAGAAGCCCTGAATCAGGGGGAGGCTGTGGATCTGGATGCCCTCATGGCTGATCTCTGTTCCATAGAGCAGGAGCTCAGCAGCATCGGCTCTCACTCAGCAAACAACACTGCGGTGAAACGTCTTGCCCCGGAATCCAAACCTCAGAAAGCGCCTGCCAGTCGGCCTTCTGCGAAGCACAGCAGCATGAAAGGATTGTCCTGCTCCTCTGGTAGGGTGACTAAACCGGCACATGCCAACGTGTCTTTGGATGACATCACGGCGCAGCTGGAGAAGGCCTCGCTGAGCATGGACGAGGCAGCCCAGCAGTCTATTGCAGAAGACGCCAAACCAGTAGTTACTGCTCAGCACAGGAGGACAGCCTCTGCTGGCACAGTGAGTGACGCTGAGGTGCGCTCCATCAGTAACTCCTCCCGGTCCAGCATGACCTCTGCAGCTTCCAGCATGGACTCCTTGGATATCGATAAGGTTACGAGACCTCAGGAGCTGGACTTGACATCACAAGGGCAGCCAATCACTGAGGTAGAGTGTCACTAATTCAAGATTTTTGTTCGGTTTGGGTTGGTTTTTTCTTCAAACATAGACATCCTACCCCTTGTGCTAAAACTCCCAGCTAAACATCTGCAGTGCAGTGGGGTTGATTAAAGACCAAGATTGCTAATTGCATGGACTGCACATGCTGTATCTACTGCTTTCTCTGGTATTGGTTCTGTTTGCAAGGCAGCTCTTTAAAGAATGTGTTTTGGGTTTTTTTAAGAGTTCTCCCCATCTCTTCCTCCTCCTAAGCCAACCATGCATTTTAATATTTTTATAGTTAATAATTTTATTCTAAGTAAATCTCATCTGTTGTTTTTAGTTTAAATCTGAGGAGTGCACATCTGTGGAAAAAAGAAAGTACAGTTGCAAAACTGCATTCCTCTCACAGTACAGTTAATATCTGAAGCACATGGAGTCATTTATGAATGCCTATCTGGAGCTATATTATACCAGTAATTTGCTGCTACTTAATATTCTTGTTTAATGTATGACAGGGAGAACTCTTTGAAGCAATGCACAAAACAGAACAACAGCTGGGCTGCAGTACAATAGCAAACATTCCTTTGGGACTTTGGTGCCTTGACGTTGCTTAAAAGCAGCCAGTTCAGTGAATATTGAAAGTGCTGGTGACTGGAGAGGAAATGAGGAAAATGTTACAGGGAATTTTGAAAACTAAAACTAGAAGCTGTCTCATAGAAATATTCTCTAAAACAGAAACCTGACCTGTTCAAATGTCAGTTTTACTAATATGCATGCTCTCTTTCATGAGAGAAAACTGGAACAAGCTGAGTTTATTCTAATCAATAATTAACACTAATTTGAATGAGCAGTGCTGAAAGCATGGTTCTACACATCTGCAACAAAGTTTATCTGATGCAGAGTGAATGATGCAGGCTTGGCAGATCAACTCATCAAGGTCACACTTCATTTTAAATCTTTACTTGAAGTGGTGAGCAATGAATGAATGACAGTTTGGTTAAACACTTTCTGTATAAAAAGTTGGTGTTCAGTCTGTTTTTATTGGCAATTTCATGTTGGGTGAATTAAAACATAGCTAGAAAGATGTCCTTTGCTCTTTGGAAAGTTAAAATGCAAACCTTTGCATTATTGCTGTAGGCCTAAGTGTTCAAGCCAGCCTATGACAGTCATTGATTACATTGTTTGTCAATCATTTTCTTACTGTGCTATGAAAAGGCCTATTTTGAGGGTTTTTTTTCATTTGACTGTTATTAATGGTTAAATATATACTTTTATGATGTAGAAAGTTCAGAAATCTTACATTTTTGTCTCTTCTAAGGCTAAAAAGATGATTTACGTGAATTAGTCACTCTAACATACATAGCCCAAGAATAACATGAATGTTGCATTTTTTAGTTTTTAAAAACGCAAGGTGTTTTGTGCAGTTGATTTTGGTTTCTCTAGATTCTGTGTTTTGCTTCAGGAGTGATATGTTTGTGGCATCAGCAAGATTGCCCTTCTTGTCACCGAGGTTTTTTCAGTTCTTTCTGTCACGAGTAATCAACAAACCACCTGCTTCACTTAAGTAACTCGATGTTGGTGAATCAAGGTACAGAGGTCAAGAAGTTGCTTTGTCTTCACAGGAAGCTAATCTATATTGCTGCAAGTGTTGCAGTTGCTTTCTGAGCTCTTGGCCACTGGTTGCAAGGCTCAAAATCATCCCCAAAAGCTGTTCTCTGAGACATGTAAGCACTGACCTCGTAAACAGTGATTGCTTCTCATTTAAGAATGTGGCTATTGTTCCTCTTCCCAGACAAGTTGATAAGAGTGATTCCGTTCAAGAAGGTAACCAGAAGGTGTTGGTAATTTGAGAGGCAGATTCTTTTCCCCTCTAGAGAGTGGAAACCTCTGCACTCATTAATTGTGCTGCTTTGTGTTTGCTCTGTCTGTTCCCTTTAATTTCAGTAGCCTGAGGAAGGTGTTCAACTCTGAGACATTTTGCCCAGGTTTGCAGAATTTGTATTCAGCTATTCTGTATTAAAACTGTTACATGATGGGATAGGATTTTTTACTGAAAAGTAGCCTTCTTTTCTTATCACTGGTGAATGGAGAAGGGGGAAATAATTTTTTGAGATTGTGACAGATTCTGTGGTAGTGTTTTTGAACTGACATTCACCCTTTCAATGGATTCTTTGAAGGAATCTCTGGGTATCAACAAAGTAGTTTATTTCCTTTTTCATTCGTCTAGTGCCTGAAAACTAGTTTAAGAGTTTGTTAATCCTTGTAGCTCGGTTGTAAACCAAAACACCTTTCACTAGTAGGGTTGAATTGTACCTTCCCACCTGCACAGTTGACTCAGTGGTGCTGTTTCTAATGGAGAACATCCCTCTGAGAAAATAGCCTTTGGAGAAGACCTAGTGCCCGTGTAGGGAAAAAACCCAAGCGGTTTTTATGCTGAAAGTGGGAGAGGCTATTTCTTCATGGCCGTAGCAGATCTGAGATTTGCTATTCTAACATAGTGCATGAAGTTAGCTCTTTTGCCTGTCTTTGTTGAGACTGCGTGTAGTGGAGCTGACCTTTAAAATGTCTCTTTGCTGCTGTGGCTCTTGTGTAAGAGGTCAATGTCTTGGCAGCTCTGCCCTTTTGACCGACCCTTTCTGTCCTCTCCAGGCATTATAGGTACTTTAAAAAGTCATCCTTTCTTCTGCAACTTGATGTTATGCTCTTCCTAAGTAAAGTGGAAGACAGTTTTGAGGGGAGGAAATCCTTGTCTGAAAAAGGAAATTAAGCTTTGCAGTTATTAACTTCAGTATTCTATTTTAAAAAATAATTCTGCCCTGAGCTCTCTGACCTGGAAATGCAGGAAAGTCCTGTAAAAGAGCTGCCATGTGCTGGCCTGCTGAAGGTATGTGTGGTCTAGTATACTTTTTTACTGATAGTAGCGATCAACGTTATGAAAAAAGGCTGCAATTCCACAACATTCCCTCTCATCCTCGAAGTTCTTGCTTACACTGTCTCATCTCCTCCCTTGTCCCAGCTTTGGCACTTACTGGTCCTTAACACACCAAAACTTACTGCTTCTATTCTGGCGCTCATTCTGTGTTATTTGGGTAAACTGGAGAGACTCAGAGGAGTCTGATCTGTGCTGATGCACAGTAGGGAGGTTGTAGCCAAGGGCTGGAGGCTGGAAGGGAGAGCAGGCATACACCCATTGGTGGTAATGGATTATTCTGAACTTCTTGCCTCAGACACGTTTGGACAGGCACTGTAGTGTCATGTCTTCCCCTTCCTCCTTGCAGTCTGTGCTGTTGGAACTTCTGATGCTGAAGATTACTGACAATTACTCTTCACTGGTTCTGTTGGACAGGACCATCCTTGTTCTCATTCTGAACTTATCTGTATGCCACTTTTGAGGGAGTTGACTGGAATTCCCTGGGTTGTCTAAATCTGGGGGTTTATTACTTATTGTCATGATATGTTTTATTTTCTTTACTAACAGTTCTTAACACTATCTCATTAGACACTGTGATCATTAGTGTCTTCAAATGCTACTGTTCTCTAGTCTCAAGATCTTGCCTTGGTGGTACTAAGTGTTTTCTGACTGCACTTGTGTTCTTACGCTCCCCTTAAGCATTGTTGAATAAGAAGACAAGTTGTTTCTACCCCACCCTAAACCCCATAATTTTTGCTAAATTGAGATTTGTCTTTGACAAAATGATTTCCCAGATCCTTGCTTAAAAGGTATTCTTTCTTAAATTGGTAGGTTGCATTTCATTTTCTTTGTTTTCAGTTGTGTAGTAAGTGGCATACACTTGAAAGCTTTGTTTCTGCATGTGGGATACTTGACTTGAATGTAGACTGAATGATTGAAGTAATAGCATGAGTTAAAGGTAGGGGAAATGATGACTGTATGACTAACTTATCCCTTCCACCCACATTATCTTTTTCCTTCTTCCTTTGGTTCCTCTGCCAGCAAGAAGTTGTCTCTGTTTGCAGTGAGCTGTGCTAGAGCAGCAGGAGAAGAAAGCAGTGGGGAGAGAACAGAGAAATGTGTTGATGATGCTCGTGTAGCTGTTTCTGTCTGACGGGTGAAAGGGTTCATTCATGGGCAGTCATTGTTCTGTCCTGCACGTACTCAGGGAAGGGGTTGCAGATAAGTTTGAAATCTGCCATCTGGTCTGGCACAGCACAGCACAGCCCCCCACCCTCCCAACATGATGGAGTTCCTTATGTCTGTAACCCAGTTTGCACAGATGAGACATTCTGGCTTACCTATGAAGATAAGGCAAAATTTAGCAGTCAGTAATGCTACATGATTTTTTTTTTTAAATTGTATTTTATTTTTTAGCCTTTGCTGAAATACATTGTAGATTTAGATTTGATGTTTGTGAGGTGAAAATCATGACAAGGGACATTGCAGCTACAGGTTCTTTGCTTTACTTGACAGAGAAGGCAGCAGTATAAACATTAATGTTTCTTTCAGGGGCAAAAAAGGGAGCTTTGGAGGCATGATAGTAAGGATTGTCATGTAAACTCAGCACACAGATAAATCTGTAGTGTCTAATAGCTCCTGTGAGGTAAAATGGAAAACTTGGAATGGGTGTAAAGAGAAACAGAGTCAGTGTTTCACAGCAGTTTTGCTGTGGTTCTTGTAGGGGCTTCTTGAACTTCACTTGCCTACGCAGAGGCATAACACAGAAACTTTGGTACCCATTTAAAGTTACTGAGGGTCATGTTTTAGTGGGATTGCTAAATGTTCCACTGTATGAAAGCACAGTGGCCCGTTAATGTATGCAGAGAAATCAACTGATAATATATATGGTCTTTGGTAGGCAGCGGTGTCTTAAAATAGGGTTGGATTGCTGAACCTCACCTGTAATTTGTTGGTGATTTGAAAACCAGCTGTGGTCTATTTTAGTTCTTGCAGGAGTAGAGCATTATTGGCTCTTGTGTTTTGGGAGCTTAACATTTGAGTAGTTTTCCTTATGGTCCATGTTTTGTATGGTTAGCAGATGTGAAGAATGTTAGATTTCAATTTGAGAGTAGTGACAGATAAACAAGAAACAAGGCATGGCAGAGGTATGTTTTGTGTTTCTTCTAAAGACTTTTTTTAGAGAAAAATAATTTAATTTTCTGCCAGTTATGTCTTTAGTTTTGTATATGAAGTGTATTCTGGAGTGTTTCCAGTTACCCTTTTCCTAAGCTGAAAATAGTCAATGGAAAGACTTAATTTGAAACACAATTAGACCATCTCTTCCTTTTTTTTTTTTTTTCCTTTTCCCCCCCAATTATTAGTCATAAAGCATTCCTTAATAAGTCAACAGTAAAGAAAAATTGTGCGTATCTGTCGTAGTAATGCACTACTTTGGCTTCCAGTTCTGTTGGCATAAGAAGTGTGAGCCGTCCGGTTTTCTTGAAATACATGTAAAGTGACTCCTCACTTGCCAGATTTTTGGAGGCTTTCAAAGCATTCTCTGAGATAAACATATAATTTTATGAAGCATAAACAATATTTATGTGTTTTGGTATTCAAACATGCTTGGCTGTTCGTAATGGTCACATGATGCACCCAAACCCAAAGATTGCCAATACACTTCCCAATGCCCGCAGAACTGGCACCTTAACCTTTTTTCACATTGTACTTACAGAATCTGCAGAGCAAATCATAGGGAGGGATAACTTTAAATTTTTTAAAGAATTTTCAGTTGGAATCCAAAGGAGACATTCTGAAAGTTTTGTTTACTGCACGTGCATGGCATGGGAGGTTTTAAAAATTGGGGTATGTAGATTTAAGATACATGAAAGAGAAACAAGAATTTAAACATTATCCTTGTATTGGTAAATCTTGATTCTCTAGTCAATGTATCTGACTTATTTTATAGCTGTGAATTTAAAATTTATACTGTAACTTTTTTACACATGGGGGAAATTGAAATCTAACAGGAACCATAAAACATGTAAGAATAATTTTATCTTCTGACATTGCCTGGCAACTTTGCCTTATGCTGATGAATGAGCTTAAAAGTTCCCTCCCTGAAAGGAACAAGAAAATGGACAGTGTAATACATATCCTGTTTGACGCTGCTGGCTGGCAAAGCTGGTTTCAGCTCAAAAATTACAGGTTTTTATATACTTTGTTACCATGAGGATGAACACCAAAGGCACTGTCCCTGCTGAAATATACTGTTCTTTCTGGTTATTCTGTGATCTTGGAGTCTTCTGTGGGTCAGCAACCCAGTGACTCACTGTGCTGTGCCAAATGCTGTGTAAATAAACACACTTTAAAATTAATCTCTTTGCTTTGGTGCCTGTTCGACAGCACTTTAGAAAAATACTTGTGCTTATGGAAGGATTTCTTGATGAAAAAATTTCATCAATAATGCCAGACAATCTAAGAAAATGGTTGTTTAGAGGCTCTGTCTGCAAGAATAAAAATCCCATAGATCAGTGACCAAGTAAGTCTAGGCAGCATACCTCTAGGATCAAGCCCCTAGACCGAGTTCAGAAATCAGAAGTCTTGCCTTATGATGTTACCAAATGTTGTTAAAAGTATGCTGCAGAGTTGTAGTCTGCATTGGCTGCAGTGCCAGTGAAGATATCACTACTAGTTGTGATTAATTAATGGAATTTTTTAAACAGCCAATTTTTGCAGATACACCAGTCTGCTTAAAACCAGGACAGATTCCTTCTTTTTTTTTTTTTTCTGCAGCATTGGATTAGATTAGGGATGTGAAATACTACATCTGTAGGAAATTAGCAACAGATTACTTGTTTGTCCTTACATCAGGTTGCCAAAAAACAAATTTGTAACAGATGACAAAAAATTAAGAACACAGCAGCCAATTGTGGAACATTAAATTCTTAAGAGGAGAAAAGAATTCATGGTGTTTTCTTCAGTTGCATATATTCCTAACCTGCAGAATGAAAACTAGGGGTTTTGAGGTCTGTAAAGGTGTTCAAAGCTCCCAAAAAAGGACTTCATATTCTGAAAAAATAACTGAGAATTGGCCGTTTAGCTGTATCAGTTTTGAGCACATTGGTTAGTGTTTAGTCTGTTACAGTATAATAAAAGTTGTCTGCAAATACAAAGAAGAGTCTCCATTTTTAGTTAACCAAATTTACATCTTTGGTGAACTTCCCTTGTTGGGACACTTACTAATGTCACATTTGTAAAAGTTACTCAACGTTTTAGACCAGCCGCATCAGTGCCTTCCTTTATGAATGCAGATTTTATTTTGTTTGTGTGGCTTATCTTAGCCAAAAGGGTAGATTTGTGACTTTCACCTCCCCAGCTGTGTATATCCAGTCTTTTATAGTGGTTGATCTTCGAATGATTTGGTGTCTACAGCCTTTTCCGGGGGCATTTATGGTTTAGAAGTCAGCAGGCATATAATGAAATGTTATTTAATGCAGTTGCTTCTTAGTGTAAAGGGCAGCAGATTCAGTCAAAAGCAATTAAATCAATTAAACCTACATGTGCTCTTATTTCTTAGCTTTCTTAGCTGCTTTGATGTTTTGTTTTCTGTGCTACAGGTAGAGCCCTTCACAGGATAAAGTGTCTGATATTCTTTAATGCAGTTAGGAATGAATTAATCATAGTATACTAAATTTGAGGGGGTTTTTCCCTTCCTTCTTTAGGTCTTCCACTTAATGTGTCTTTTTTTAGAGAGATCAGACAACCATTTCCTTTGAAATTATGCTCTATCTTATCTATTTTTTCCTGCTTTTTTTTTTCTTTTGGGAGAATTCCATGCTTGAAACCTCCTCCCTGCAGATGAGCTTTATTTGGGATTTCATGTTTGGTTTATGCTGGTTCGGATCCATGCAACTGATGAATTGGGCAGTCTTGCCCCATCCTGTTTGTGCAGCTGCCTAGTGATTTGGAGCAGTTTTCCCTGAAAAATAATCCTGAATTAGTTGTTCATTGATCCCTGGGACCACGTGGTGAGAATGATTGCTGTCCTCACAGGGGTTGTGAGAACACATGGTTGGGGCAACAACAGGACTGCCTCTTTCTTGTAGCAGTTTAATCTTAAATTTCTAAAAAGCAGTAGTGAAACTAAGCTTGAACTGAACTGTTTACTAGCTTTTGCAGTCCTTTCTGTCCTGCTCTATCTTAAGTAACTCGTGTTCAAGAGGGGAGCATCACAACCTGACCTGGGAGGTGCATGGACTAGCAAAGAGTGCACCTCATGCACCCGGTGCAGGAGTTTGTTAATTGGAGATGTCCACAGACACGGTACTGAAATGGCAGTGAATTTCAATAGACTTAATCTGTAACTGTCACAACTGGCATGAAGTTATAAACATCCCTAATATTTAATAAATACTTGTTTAGGCCAGTTGCCCGCAGTCAGGCATTGCAATTCAAAGAAGGCACGATGGAGCCAAGCGCTGTCGGTCTCTGCTGCTCTTTGGTTCCAGGTTAGTATGTGCAATCCAGGTGAGGGGCTGGGCAGGCTCTCTGAGAGGATGTAGCCTTGAGGTCTTTTTAACTGTGGTGCTCCAGACTTCACTGAGGCTTTATAGACTACAGTTTTAATTCTAAAGGCTTAAGCTCAGACAAATTTAGCTATCTTCTTGTGGGACAGCACAAAGCAAGTCTTTGATGATGTCTCTGCCAATTGTCTTTCATGGTCAGGTGTACAGAGGTCTTAAAAACATCTGTATTTTAAACGACACACACCTTCCTTTCTTTTCTTTGGAATACTTGTCTAATTTAAGTGACTAATAATCATTCTGTAATGGTAATTTTCCTTATGGAATATTTCTGTCTTAGTGGTATAGCTTTTTTATAAGCAACTCTTAAGATGACCCTGCTTGAGCTGGAGGATGGGTCAGATGACCCACTGTGGTTCCTTCCAAATTTACCCACCCTATGATTCTGTGGAAACACATCTTGTATGTGGAAGTGTCAGGCAGCTATCCAATGCTGCTGTCTCTAAGTGTCTATTTTGCTTTTTTGAGGTTTTGATAAAAATAAACTGTTACCCCTTTGTAACAATTTTTTTCTAAGATTCAATCAAAAACCTCTAGTGCAACTTGAGTCTGTTTCATCTTGTCCTATTTCTTGTTACTACTTGTGAGAAGAGACTGTTACCCACCTGTCTATCACTTTCTTTAGGGAGTTGTGGAGAGTGATAAGGTCTGCCCTAAGTCTCTCTTTTCCTAGGCTAAACAACAACCTCCTTTGCAAAGGAAAGCAGAAAATTCTTCAAGCTGGAGTCTAGAGAATTCAGCATAGGGATGTAGTTGAAATGGAAGCTATGATAGTTACCTTTTCATTAAAAGTTCTGCAAGCATCTAGCTCTCTATTGGACACTCTTTACTGAGTTTCCCTGATTTTTTTGCTTATTTTTAGGGACAGAGGATGCTTTTAAAGAAGACTTTTGTAGTGTTTCTCAACTGTCATATTAAATCCAGAATAGTGGCACAAGAGTGCCACCAGCTGGTTTAATTAAATTTGTGTGTTAATGTTCAACTCTTACTAAAGAGTTTTGCAAGAAACATGGCAAGATAATTATATTGCACAAGTCCTCGATGTGCTTGTCATGGCCTTTTTTTTTTTTTTTTAATGTAATGTAAGTTACTCTGTTGTATATACCTTGAGTGAATGATGTCTTTGAACCTACAGGCAATGTCTAACTTGAAAGGTGGTTTTCTATTTGATGTTTAAGACATTAGAACAATAAGGTAAAATACTTCAGAAGACTGCCAGGTCACCTTTTTCTTACTCTTCCCACCCACGTTTTGATCACTATTTGTAAATTGTCAGTGTAAAGAACACATTTGACACCTTGCAGACTGTATTGTACTGTTTTTTAATTCTGTATGCATGTATTCTCAGCCCTTACCTTCATATTATTTGAAAGATATTTCTAGTCCAAAGTTAGCTATACTTCTACCATTTTTTTTTTTAAGCTGTAATTTTTATGTATAGGATAATGTTCTCAAAATTCAGTCATCAGTAATGGCCATACCTTGTTATAAGTTTCTTTATCAAACTACTAATGCAAATGCAGTGCAAACGGAAAAGTTTTCCAACATTATATCGACAGATTCGGTGATGTGACAAGAGGAAACATTTCAAATTGCCTCTTGAGAGTCCTCTTAAAGCCCTATCACTTCTTCCTTCCTGGATGTTCACTGGGCTATGGTATTTTGAGTTCTGCCTGAGCAGTGGTGGTGTTAGATTAACTGGGAATCCTGAGTGCAGTCTGGCTCCCTAGTCCTCATTTAAAATATCAAAGTAGAAGTGTTGGTTTTAAAATTCTTTTTATTGACAGAGTAGTTTTATAGATCCCCTTTTCATAGAAAATTTGAACCCCTGCTAATGCCTGCTAAGTTAACTTTTTTCCTACATGTAGTGGAAGTAATGTTGGAAAACTTTTCCGTTTGCACTGCATTTGCATTAGTAGTTTGATAAAGAAACTTATAACAAGGTATGGCCATTACTGATGACTGAATTTTGAGAACATTATCCTATACATAAAAAATACAGCTTTAAAAAAAAAACAAACGGTAGAAGTATAGCTAACTTTGGACTAGAAATATCTTTCAAATAATTTGGTAAATTAGGCATTAAGTCTTCAGCTTGGTGTTATTCATGTTAAATTAGCTGTGCTGAGTGTTTTAATAAATGCAGGAATTAAATAGTCTTCCAACACTTACAATCTGGCTCCTCTATGACTTCATGCTTAGTATAAAGGACAGTCAAATTTTGACCCTGTCATTATGTTTCAAACTACTTTTGCCTTCCAAGAATATTTCATTCTGGTTTGACAACTAAAAAAAAAATTAAACTAAAAATATCCATTATGAGAAATTATGACCTTTTACTGGGGAAGCAGTCAGCTTAGTGCAACAGGATAGAAAAATGCATGACATTGTGGGACACATACTGGTTTGTGTAACTGGAATTGGTTCCATATGCTAAATGAATCTAAGGTGATGCACAGGGAAAGAGATAACTTTGTTGCCAGAGCTTGATTTCTCATTGTTGCTATGGGAGCAGGTGGAAGAAGAGATGCTTTTCATGGTAGAAGACCAGAAATGTCTACCTGGCAACAATTAATGGTTTGGGTTTGTTTTCTTAGATTTCTTTGCTGTTATTTTTAGTCTGGGAAAGTAGTTGGGACAGAAAAGCAGGTTAATTTATTTGGAAAGATCAGGCATTTAAATTGTCAGGGCTTTGATGCGTGTTTGAACTCCAGAAGTAGAGAGGAAGAGTGGGATATTTAGATACTCTGCGTGGTCCACTTGTGTTTGTACTATATGGAAAAAATAAAATATTTATCTTCCCCTGAACAATGGAATATTCTAGGAGTCTGTATTAAAGAGTGACATCTGTTTACCTCAAAGCTTGATGTTTGAGCTGAAGTCTTTCTTTGAAATAGATTCAATGCTTTAAAACTAGATTGTGAAAGTAACACATTGTTCCAAAATGAAACTTAATTTTTTTCTTTATCTTATGGTTTGTGTAGGTAGTTACCCCTTTTCATATTTTGCTGCAGGTCTGGAAAGCAGTGTTAGCAAAGTTTCCAGTGGCTATTATGTTGTGAGGAATATATAGTTATTCCCATTTCTGGGTGGAATAGAAGCTCCTTAGTGGAGAAAAGTTCCACTGTACTTAAATACAAGTTGGCAGCAGCTAAAATGGCCCATGCTAGGAAGAGGGTTCATCAGCTTGAGTTTCCCTGTAGGAGGAATATTCTCCAGCAAGTAATATTTCCTTTAAGGAGAGATTTGGTGTCCTTTCTTGATTCTGACACTGTTGTTGACTAACAGGCTAAGACAGAAGATGCCTAAGCCCTGAGGAAGAGGCTACAAATGTACATTGTAATGTTCCTTCTATGGCATATCTTCATTCATCAAGAGAAGGTGATCTGTATTAATCAGAGCCCGTGATTTCTGATACTCTGTCAAGAACCTCTTTTAAAGAATTTCCTTGACCTTGTCACTGGGTTTTTATGTACGCTTTTGGGGTTTTGATTGAGCCAACTGGTTTTTTCTACAAGTTCTGTAGCAATGTTGTAAGGACACCACTCTAAACTGACTTGGTGTGAAGTGAGAGCTGTGTAGGAAAGGATACAATTCAGTAGGACTGTAAATAGTGCCTGAGACCCTTTAATTATATCAGGTCCTACAACCCTCAGCAGTGCGTGCTTGAGCTAAGCAGCTCTGCTGTGATCCTAAAACGTGTCATGCAGATACGGACAGTAATTAATGTGCAGGCAGGAAGGTCTTTATTCAGTGTGTAACATAACCTGTGTCTGTATTAGTGGCTGAGTACCAGGTGGAGCTTGGGCTGGAGCCCAGGTTTCACTTCAGATGCTGTGTAGACTCTTTTCTGAGTTGTAACTTTTAAAGCCTCTTGAGATCCTTAATTACTCATCCCAGCATGTGGCATCACATCAATTAAACTCCCCCCTGCGGGAACTGTATTCACCAAACTGTTTGTTACTGCCTTGCATGGAGTTGTAGACATGGAATCTTATTTATTTTTTTTTTTTGGGAGACCACACCTTATTGTGGCAGTGAAGAAGAGATGGGGATTTTGTATTGCTCATTACTAAACAAAAGTGGTCGTGCCTTGTTCTGTATAGCACTGGACTGATTGAAATAAGGCTGAGACAATTGCAATGTACTTGATGCTCTTCTGTGAAGTGCCCCTTAGCAGACTTGTGACTCTGTGGTTCTGCAAATTGCTGCGTGATGATGGTTTTGTTGTCTGTAGCAGATGCTGAAGAAGATAATCACTCTGTCATTGACTAATTTTTTGCCTTTCTCTGCTGGTTGCTTCCCCTCTACTGATTTTGCTTCCCCTTTTTAAACAGATGAAAATATACTTTCTGCTAATTTATCTTTCAAGAGAAATGTGGGCATTTGTAATTTCATAATTTAGACTATACAAGAGGAGAGACAGTAACAGCTTTCTTCTTTAATAATGCAGCAGCAACCAGTATAGAAAGCAAGAAATCATTTCCTTGTCTCCAGGATGACCAGTTTTTAGTGGCTTTATGTATGTGTAGTTGAAGTAGAATCTTCAGTTTTAGAAGACTGGACAGGATTTTGAAAAACATTGTAAGTGCATGTGTTCTTACATTTTATAGTTCTAAATGTCTTTAAAAATAAGTTTTCTCTTGCAGAAAAGAAACCAGTAGCAGGTAAGCAAAAGTTTTCTTAATTCTGTTGTGTGACATTTTGTACAGAGGAAGATTAAAATAGTGTCCCCTTTAGCACAACTGCTTATACACCAGTGTGTTAGGCTCATAGTATTTGGGAATGTTCATGTGTTTATGGGAGGGAAATAAAGTGATTATGTAGGGTTTTTTTCTTTTAAATTCTGCTTTATCTTCTGTAATCAAGACGCTATAAAATTACTATACTGACTTCCTTTGACTTATGTTCTTTCTCTTTCTTCCTGCACAAGCACTCCTATTTGGACAGGGAAACCTCCCTCCTTCTGAGAAACATTGCAGGAAAGCCTTCTCATTTGCTGACCAAGGTGATGCTTCTTCTTTCCACCTGTATGTGACTATTTCTATGTAGAAAGAATGCTTTTGGTGTGTGCTGTGCTTCTCCCACCCCTGCCCTTTCCAGAAACTTGTGCATTTACTTACATGATTTTTCTTATTACCCAAGGTGCTTTTAAAGGCTGAATTTTATTGTTTCTGCAGATTTATCAAAGTGTTGAAGTTTGTTAACACATAATAGCCATGTCAGCAGGTAAAATGCCTTAGCTGAAAAGCAAATGTACTGAGCTAGAAGTTCTTTTGTTCTTATTGCCATTCACTAGTTTTAAAAAATTAAAATATCATAACTGTGGAAAACATGTCAGAGTCTTCAGTACTTTTAAAGGCATTAGTAGCCTTAAAATAGGTTCACTTGCTGTATTAAACTGAAGTAATGGATTTTTTCTTTTTAATAACATCTTGAATGTTGTCTTAGTATAATGTGGAGAGAATATCTGAGTGCAACAGTGGTCTAATGAGCCAGGTATGTACAAATCCAGGTTATATATTTGTTTTCTTTACAGGAAAGAGGTCAGTAATGTACTAAGAGAGCACAAACTGTTCTTCAGTTTGTTAAGAATTATGTTTTCTATACATATTTCCTGCTAAACTAGAGTAGGAGGGATGGAGCAAGTTACAAATCTCCTTGAGGAAAAGACAAGCTGGGATGAAGAACAAACATACAGCTTTGTGTAGTTCAGAGGATTTTGAATATTCAGTAGCTGAGGTGTCAGATGTCTCTGATGGCACTACCTACTGCAAACTATTCCTTGGGCTGCTTTTGTAAAATAGACGCTCCAGTGGAGAAACCTCTGGCAAGCCTGAAGTAACAAAATGTACCCTGTTGACTTCAAAACAATAAGGTTAATGTTTACTGTGCGTAATTAGTCTGTATTTAGCAATAAATTTTAGAATTAGTTTACTGCTTTTCCTTAAATACCTTAATATTCTTCTTGAAGTGCTCACCATGTATTTTGAAAAAATTTACAGGCTGTGTTCTAGAGGAGTATAAACAGCCAAAAGCAAGTAATTTTCCTCTCTTGTGATTGTTTTGCTGAAAATTTAAGTCCATACCTCTTTCTTCCCCCACCCCCAATAACTCCTTACCCCACTGCACCCCCACCAAACCAAGGGACCTTGATTCATTGCAGATAGATGAAAAACAGCTGTGGCACAAACAGAAACCATAATTTTCTCTTTCATCTCCATGTGTTTTCAGATCCTCCCTTCTGATTGTTTATATGTGGGATGAGTGTTGGTTACCATATGGAACCTCAGTTAAAACAGTGCATAAAATAATCCTGTTGTGTCACATGACTGTGGACTAGCTCATGTCAGTGATTCTGATAGAGTCCTGGAGCTAAATGCTTGGATTTATAAGTCTTTGTGTTGGCTAATTAGACTTTGCACTAGATTCCTTTTGCCTTACAGTCATGCACACACACAGTTCTGACACAGCGTAGGGCAGATCTCAACACAGAAAATGATGTATTCATTTAATGATTCAGGTGTGTGTGTCAGCATCTGGAGAGAAAAGAATCATAATACTGCACCTTTTCTCTTCTCAAGTATCTGGTACCTCATTCTCTTTTTCTTGTTGACCTGAAAGACAAATATTATTCTTATGAATATTGATTCCACTGGTTTGTGAATGTTTGGTTACTGCACACTAATTCCTTCAGACTTTTGATTAAATCAGCTGTGAGGTTGGCTTTGTGCATCTTAGATCAATCTGATTCAGATGTGTTCATTCTTGAACAAAGCATCTGAGATTTCTTTTTTTAATGCAGTTTAAAAATACAGCAATTGATTTTGAAGCTGCAAAGCATGCAAGCACAATCTGAAAACTCCAGCTTCCCACACCCAGGTTTTGAGGAAGCTGTGATGGCCACATTTGGAAACCTGAAAAAATTATATAGGTGGTAGTAGCAGAATTTTGCACAATGTTGAATTTAAATGTTTTTCTTCCACAAGCTACTTTGTACTAACCTGCTGTGATTTTTGTGATGTTCCTGTGTGGTTTTAATGTCGCTGTTGCCTTTTTTAGAATTACCATGATAAGTCTTTTATCATTCTAATCAAACTTAATTTATATATTATTTATAATACGATTGTGGCTCCACGGTTAGACAGTCTGTGTTCTGATATCTGTTTCTGTCCTGTTCCACATACTGGTTGAGCTTTTTGTCCAGCAAAAACTCCTTCCCAGTTGATCATAGTGTCTCATCTGTTATGTTGTAGTCCTCTTTCCACTCTCAGACTTCCTTACTGTGATTTCTAAGGCCTGTTCTCCCATCTGGTTGGTTTGGTTTTTTCCTTTCCCTTTCTTGCTTTTTCCTGGTCCCAGATTTTCTATAACTCCTTGTCCCAGTGAGAAGCCTGGCCTAGAGCCCTTGGAAGACAGATTCTGTTCTATTCTACTTGCGTATTTAGTTATCCTCTTATATGCATTCAAAGAAAGAATTCAGACAAAAAATTCAAATATTAAACAAAGAAGAAATTTCTTCTTTTATGCAACTTGTGATTGGTGTATCTGCCCCGCTAACTTGAGTGAAATGTGGACTTTGGTACCTAGCTCTTATCATTTAATTACTCGATTTCTGAAGTACTGTAACCTTTAAATGATTCCTCCCCCTCCTTTTTTGTTCATTCTGTCTGTGATCACTGTAAAAGGATTCAGTTAATGACACTTTAGAAATGTAAAATGAAACAAAAAATAAAGCCTCAGCCTAGAAACGTGAGGCGCAAAGTCAGCTTTGCCATTGCATGCATCTTGCATATTTAATGCTACAGCACAGCTGGAATTTCTTGTAACTGCACATTTAACTGGAAACTGGGGCAGGAAATTGTGATGATTGTCATATAAAGGAAATCTTGACTTTTTGTGTGTGTTATTCTGTATAATATTTCACTGTAGACTAAAATTACTGAAAACAACCTTCTGATATAAAACTACAAAGAAAAAGGTCATTAATTTAAGATCATTGCATTGCAGAGGTGTGCATTTTCCATTTCAGTTCACAATGTTGGAATATTTTGGAGTAATAGGTTCTAAATGTAACTATGTTGCCGTGTATTCTTTAAATCAGGTGTGACATTGTCTGTAACCAAAAGTAATCTTGGCTCAGAGCTTTAAATTGCAAGTGTAACAACACTCCCAGAGCAGTCCCGCTGAAGTGAGGGATTTGTGCTGCAGTTTGACAGTGATTTGCACTGCTACTAAAGAGAATAGCCTTTTCGTGCCACAGGGGCTTTGTCTTGTGCTTCTATGTGTATGTATGTCCTTCTGCTTTTCCAAAGCATGTCCCTGACCATAAAGGCAGCCTTGCCAAGGGCTGCATTCTGCTGAATGTCTCTGCAGTGCCAGTTTTCACCCAGATCAGCTCTGTGGCCAGAGTGCCTGTGTGGCCACAGCAGGGCCGTGCCTGCTGCCGCTGAGCGGGGGCTGTGGGAGGGAGGCAGGCACAGTGCCCATACAGGGGCTGCTGTCCTGCTCTTTCCCTCTGTGCTCATGGCCTGTCACTGTTGCTGGAACTGACCAGCAAAGGGGAAATAAAAGCCAAAGTTCGGGGTGGTTGGACTGTGTGTCCTGGCCTTGTTAGTCTGGGGCGTTGAGCAGTTTCCCGCTGCAGTCAGGTATTTTTGTCATCTGTCACCCTTCTTCCTGTGCAGTGCTAAGGGTTGTTAGCTCAGCATGAGCTGATGGATGGCACGTGCTTCATCCTGCTGGCAAGCTGTCTTGGTTTCATGTACAGGGGAGAAGGGAGCCTGTGTTTGTGTCTGAGTGCACTTTAGGGTGGCTTTGGTTGGGAGGGGACTGTTTTCTTGGGCCATTAGGAGAGAAATAGAATAAATCATGGTGAGTTTTGATGAATCCTGCAGTTATTCAGTTATTTTATTAAATAATCAAAATCAGTACTTCTTCCCCCTTTTGCCACATCAGCAGTGATACGGCAGTGGCACTAAGAGATACGGCAGTGGCAGAGAACTAAGTATAAAGCAAAACTTGACTAGCTTAAAATCCTTAACTACTATATACTTTTAGAAATTTCTTATTCTTGCTTTATTTTCCTCTATGCATTTCCAGTAAGTAGGTTCAGATCTCTTTTTATAATTTGTTACTGGTTGAAACTGGTTCTTATTTTGATAATTCTAATTCTGGATAGTTTTTAGATTTGGGGTTTTTTTAGTTGAAACTGATTTTGTTAAACTCTAATAAATGATAAGAAATCCTAGTATCTGGACCCACATAATATTGAGTAGGAAATGAAAAGCAATTGGTAGACATTAAAGTAACAAATCCTCAAAATCTTTCTTGGTCGACATATTTATTTTAAAAAGCATTTTAGGGAGTGGTGGATTATAAACTTTGAGGCCAGCACAGATATTTGAGCTGTGTTGGCACAGGTATCTGGGAGGCTGCCAGCTGCTGCCTTGTTGCTTGCCCTCGTGGTGCTGTGCTGTAAAGTGCTCCTGCAGGGTTTGCTGTGGGCAGTGCATCGCACCGGTGTGCAGTGAAATGGGCTGGAAAATTGGGCTGCTTGACTTCACTGGAGAGCAAACCTAAACGTGCTGTCAACCCTTGTACAGCAGTAGAGGTTCATGGTTGGGTTAATGAGAAGCTTTTTTAAACCATGAATGAGTTTCTCCAAATGTATGATAAAATAAAAAGTGTGTTGGCTTTTGCTGGTTTCATAATGCACAGGTGTGTAGTATCTCTTTGGAAGCTTACAAGTCTTTAAAGACTTGGGTTTTAGTAATAATTTATCTCCACAGAAGGAGAAGGTTAATGATAAGGAATAAATGATTCTTGGTATCATGGCATTGTTTGTTTTTCATAGAATGCTAATGGGATTTAACCTTTCTAAGCTATATGACACCATCATTATTGTGAATAAAATGCTGTAGTTCCCTGTAGACTAATAAAAGCTACGTTCCTGGGTAATTCAATTCCCAGATAATGTTTCAGGCTTGCATTGTTCCTGCTCATGTCAGTTTACTGGTTTATTTTATTGAAAAGAATTCTTTTTCTCCCAAGGCAGGTACTGTCCTGCCTAGCTGATGTTTTTAGCACTGCATAGGATGGTCACAGTGTGAGTAAGAACGCAGTGAATAACAAGGCAATGTTCTTTAACAGCCCATAAGAGTATTAGTAACTCCTTGAGCAATGGAAAACTTAAACGCTGTGGATTTCAGAATAGCTGAATCTTGACTTTTACAAGAATAGCAACAATTTAAACCATGATGTCTATGGCATGCAGAATGTTGATGGGCTGTGCTGCTTTGGATCTGAGAAAAACGCTGATTTTTCTTTCCTGAGGGGATTGAATATTTTGGAGGGAGGTTGCTTATTTTATTTTTTTTTTTTTGTTGTGTTAGAGATTTTTAAATAGTTATGATGCTTTTAGATATTAACCACAGTGAACATCCACAATTAAAGATTTCAAGTCTGAAACATGCATATGCAATTTTGAAAACAGTGGTTGCTTGTTTAGCTGCATGTTTCAAATGCATTTTCAACAGAAATAGCTATCATCTCCAGAACTGAAAAACTTGTGTGGCCAGTCTTACAGTATGCAGCTTTCTTTAGCATCAGCAGATAGATTTAAGTTACCTGAATTTTTAATGCATTTCCAGTCGTAACAAAAATAGATTACTTAGAAAAGCAAAATAAAGCTCGTTTGCTTTATGTGTTGCGAAATACACCTTGGACTTAGTAAAAGTAAAGGGAGTGTTCTTAATGCAAATGGGTTTACTAGTTTAAAATCTTTCAAACTAATGCATGTAGTGTGGAATCATATTTATAGGATTTGTTTTCTGTACTTTCTGTGTGCTGTTAAATTCTGATACTTCTCAGCATGCTCTTTGTGTTTTATGTTGGTCAACCAAAAATCTATTGGGTGCTCTCCCTTGTACACTCTTGCTGAATATATATTGTCCAAACCCACGAGTGTAAATATGACTTGCTAAAATATTTGGTAGCAATGCACAAGGCTATTTACAGTATAGAAGAGCAGAGAAATGCCAAGTATCTATACATTAGAACATAACCAGTATGTTCTAATGGCAGTTGCATTTCTATATATTAAACAATAACACTTTTTGTCTTTAAAAATAATGGTCTTCATCATCACTAAGAAATAGTTGAGGATATGTAGGTGAGCAAATTAGCATTTCAGCTCAAGTTTTAAAGCAGGGTAGCCTCAAAACTAAATCCACTGAAATCAAACTGAAGTTTGTGTTAACTGCAGTTGTGTGTGTTTTGTCCCCCTAGGAGGAACAGGCTGCTAAACTCAAAGCTGAGAAGATTAGGGTTGCATTAGAGAAGATTAAAGAAGCACAAGTGAAAAAGGTAAGTTTATATTTATAGGATACTTATTTTATTCTTTTTCACCTGGAAAATGCAGACAAACGTCTTCTCATCTGTATCTATTACCCTTAAGTTGACCTAAATAAAACTATTGTGGTGTTCTAATCTGGAGTGGTTATGTGGCTTCTGATCTAGACTGGATCTAATCAAGAAAATCCTAGGACATGGAATAACAATTTGTTTTCCTTAAGGAAGAGCTTGCTTTGCAGCTAGTGCACATTGAGAAGGCTTTGCTAATTTCCACCCAGAAATGAAGGTCCAGCCTCCTGAGATTGCCCTTGTATATTCACATGTTTGAAATTTGTGTTTTCTCTACAACCCCCTTCCCATTATGCATAGCAGCATTTGCCAGTGACAAATGGAAGACAGGTATTTCAGACTAAAGACAGGGATTACCAAGTGGACAAAGTCTACTGACATTACTTGACTTACTCTCAAAGAATAGAGAGTTCCCTTAAAAATTAACATTCTTATTTCACAATTCACGTTTTTCAGTAGCTGGAAATGCCTTTTGCATTAAATGTTTATAGATCAAAAGCTGAAAAACTGTCCTGGCTGGAGAATGAGAATTAAGAAGTCAACCAGTGTATTACAACTAGTAGAGTTTCTTTTCCTGCTGAACAAGATGTGAGAATGGAAATGTAATGATTGACAAAAAGAATCTGTTGTCCTAAGTTTTTTCATTGGTTAAAAAAATGACTGAATTTTTTTTTTTTTTTCCTGGACAGTGACCTCTTTAAAATGCCCATGAAAAGCCACTGTGTTGTAAAAGCAAATTTTTGTCAAACTACTGTTTCATATTCCCCAGAAAAAATAAGATTTAGTTTAGGTATATTGTTTACATAATCATTTTTAGGAAATACGGAGAGAGCAGACAGAAAGTGTGAATTGCAAATCTGACAAATCTGGTTCTTTGTGAGCGTGTGCAGAGCTCTGTTTGCTCCACCTGGATAGGTGAGAAACATTGTCTCAAAGACAAGGTATTAATCAGAACAGGAGGGGGGATTTTTTTCCTCCTTAGCACACAAGTGTATTACATTGTCATTGTGTTGGAAAGACCTTTATATTTACTGTCTTATACTGAAGGAGAACACTTGTTGAGTGTGATACAAATCTCTAACCATCGTTTATGACTTTTTCCATTTTGAGGGAGTGTTTTGGTGGAGCTTAATATTTTATGCTATTGTAAGAAAATCTTAGAAACATAAATAAACTCTAGTAAACAACCATATTTTTATTTGAAATGTGGTCAATCAGTTCTTGTTTTCCTAATTTTCTGCTTATTAGTTGGTGATCAGAGTCCATATGTCTGATGACAGCTCAAAAACAATGATGGTGGATGAGAGGCAGACAGTGAGACAAGTATTAGACAATCTCATGGACAAATCACATTGTGGCTACAGTTTAGACTGGTCACTGGTGGAAACCATCTCTGAATTGCAAATGGGTAAGTGATAATTATAAGCATTTATAATTCTTACCTATTAATGCAACAACAGTTGTCTGTATCCTCAGAATTATTTAAATACTTGACTTCATAGTGTTCATTGTCCCGTTCATTAATGTAGTAAATGCTAATTCATGTAATGAAGCTCATGATTGACATTGTTTCAGAATGATCTGGAAATTATTTCTTCTTTCATTTAAAAAGCATGGCTAAGTTCTTTGGTGTGATAGAGTGATTTTACTAATGTCTAGTCACTGAGCCTCTTGGTTTTGATGTATTCTTCATAGAAGAAAGAGGTAAGGGATAAAAAGACTTACTGTGCATCTTCCTCTTTGTAAGCAGTACTTTGAACTGATAGCTCTTCTTGCAAAAAGCTGTCTAAATTTTTTTCCTGTTAAATATTTTAATGCAATTAGCAATGTTCCTCAAAGAGCAGTTAAGGCTCCTTTGCACTGTACTGCACATACCTCAGTGTAAGTTGTTGTTTTAACCAAAGGATACAGCATCTGAATGGAAAAGAAGGGGAGCAGGGAAAGTGCACCTTACCCATTGAATTCAGTTAAGGAAGAACCCAGAACTGAACTCAAGTATCTTGATTTCAAATTACAACCAAAATTAATATTTCTTCTCTCTTTTGGTGAAACCTTTTCTCTATTTCAGGTAGTGTAGCATGTTAACATGTTTACTGTTAGGATTAAAAAATGGTGTTGTGAGATGACAAGGTATTCATTGAATCTTCTACCTATCCCATGGAAAATAACATCTTTCTAGGCTCAAAACATTAAAATTTTAATAAACTGTGCCCTTGTAATGACAGTTGATATGTTCTGAAAGCTATCCAGTTTCACTAATGAGGCTGCAGGGAGATGTAAGCTTTTGTATCACAGTCATCTGAAGCTTTTTGTTTTGTTCTTCTGTTAGGTAGTGACTTTTTTACTTTCTTGAAAGACAGTATTGCTGTGTTGTTGATAGATCTTGATGGAAGTCCTGAGTTGTAACTCGAAGGCTTCTTGGCAAGATCTCACTGAGACCTCAATAATGTTGTGTTGTCATCTGAAACCTTAATTCATTCCCTGCAGCTGGCATTTTGTTGCATTCACACTAAGATATTGAGATGTCATGTCATTTGAGTCTTCATTAGCAATAGCTTCTAGGTTGGGATGTGATCAGTGCCATATACCCTCTGTAAAAATGTGGTGAAATTGATTTTGGGGGAAAAAATCATGTTCTGCTTTCAGGTGCAGTTAAAAGGTCAAGCAAGTCCCAAAAGATTCTGAAAAGTTTAGTTTGCTGAAATGCCACTGTGTGAAGAGGGAACAAACTGCAGAAAGCTAGCTTCTACTTCAGTGTCTTTGAAAGGAGGAGAAAGTTGGGCTAATGGTTTCCTGAAGTTATCTTCCTCCTTCTTTATTTTAGAATGAGAAATTTCAGCTATTTCTCTTACCATTTCAGTAAATTTTCCTGGTTTTTCCTTACTCTCTTCCCTTTTGCCTATTTTCAGTATTCTGAAGTGCCAGTACTGGTGTACTAGTGGTAACTATTTCAACAGTTGAACTCAGTTCTCAGAAGCCACTGTTGATACATCATTTATTAATCAGGAGAGATTGTAAGAAGTGGACAGTGTCAGTTCTCAGGCCTCTTTACAAAACCCCTGCCCACCATGGGCATTCAGCATTTCAGAAGCATTTTGTTTTCCCTCTCATCATTTCCCATTACTTGTTTGATACAGCGAGATAGTCACTGGGGAGGTATTAACAAGTTTTGTTCTGAAAAAGCTGCCCAATACATTCCTCCAGGGGTTGTGTAGACCCAAGTATGTGTAAATGTGATATCCTTCTTATTTGTGCTCATAAAATTTGGAATGTCGTCTTCGGAGTCAGCAGTGTTCATGGGGGATGGTAGGCTTTGTCAGATTTAAAAAATAAAAACACTTCATATGTTGATGGAACTCTAAGCCTGAAGATACATAAGTCAGTGTTGAATGACTGTATGTGTAAAACTAACTCAGGCATGTCTGAAAGTTGACTAAGTTCTTTTAGTTTCTTAGCATAAACTTCTTTACCGTTGTAGTAGACCCTGAACTCTATTTTCTCTGCATATATGCCTTGTCTCCTAGATATGACTACAGATTAATTTCTATCAGAAAATGCAACAGATTCAAATGTATTTGCCCTCTTGTTATTGCTGCAGAAAGGATCTTTGAAGATCATGAAAATTTAGTTGAAAATCTCCTGAACTGGACAAGAGATAGTCAAAACAAACTAATGTTTGTGGAACGTATAGAGAAATACGCACTTTTCAAGAATCCACAGGTAAGGCTGAGGTTCATGTTGAATGCATGGGCAACTGATTGCAGGGGCTTACTTTTGTTTCATAGCATTCATTTCCGTACTTTGATTTTGATGCTTCTGTATGTGTTAAAATGCCAGGCAACTTTTCACTTTGGCACCGTGTGCATCCACAGTGGTGTTGGCACAAAATCAAGTCCCTAGCAGATAACCATGAGCTGAAGCAATCTGTTTGCTAATGTGTTTGTGGGTAGTTTAATGGAGATGAAGGCAGGCAGTTTCATGGGATTTACACCCATACTTAGTGCTGCTCAAATATGTAAATATGCAAGAAAAGTGTTGACAGATATTGTTATTAGTAATGATTCTCCACTGTGCGTTTTTACATTGCTGGCAAGAAGAGGAAGACAAAATCTAAGATAGTAGCTACTCCATGGTCAATGGGAAGTGAACAGATGTCCCTCCCCAGTTGGCACCTGCCTATATTCACCTGTTCCCTGGCTAGAAAACCAGAGGCCTCACTTCTCCCTCAAATGGCCTCAAAGACTTCTCTTCCCTCAAGTTGGTAGCTTGATTTGATATCTGGCAGCAGTTCAGTCTCGTAAGGGAGTGGAGCAAAAGAAACAGAGAAGCAGAAGGTGGCTCTCTGAAGAACGTGAATTGAAAAGAAATGGATATTATATTACTTGCTCTCTCTCTCAACTCTTAACTAATGTATTCCCTTTTTGGGGTGATACATTATTTTTATATCTGTATGGTATCTATGTGCTGACTTCTTGGATTTAAACTGGGTATCAGTTTTGCATGCTCATCCTTTGGGGCAACATCAGTGTACTTGATTTTACCTTTTTTTAGGCCAGAACTGAAAAGCAGGTCTTATTCAAGTGCTTTGTGCTGAAGCAGCAAAACTCTACATTCTTTTTAAAAGTTTGTGGTTGATACATTTGCTGTCAGTACCTATAGTAGGCACTGTCAACAAGAACAAGGTACCAGTGTAAACCAATATTTCTCCTTGGTTTACATTACTGAACTGGCCAAATTTTGTGAATGTTGGGTCTTTGTCCAGTGTTTGAGCTAGGGCTGAGGAAGATGTTTTTCATTGTTCCAGTTTCTTCCAAACTGAGTAAGAGCACAAAACTTACTTAATAAGATAGGGTATCTATGCATAACTAGATTCCCTTTAGGAACATGAGGAGTATCTATTTTTCACAAAAAATTACTAAATAAAATATTTTTATTCAGCAAAACTGTCAGGGCAAGGTGGAAAGAAGTATGTTGCTTCTGTGTGTGCTTCTTTGAGCACACAAATAATGGCCGTATGTAATAAGTTGAAAGATCTCTGGGGGTTTTTTATATATTTATTGTGGGATTTTCAAGTTCATGGTATTTTTCTTTTTTGATGCATTGTAACAGACAGCTGTTTGGTTCATGGGAAGTCAGGACAATGTCATCGTGAGGCTGTTAAGAGTATGGACTGATTGATATTTCTGATAAAGGTGATTGTAAGTCAGTTCAATGTATTATTTAGCAGTCTGACAGAAAGTTTCAGTTAAACTACCAGGTTTTGTTCAGTTCATGCATTGTTCTTAGTTAATGGCTGTTTTTTTCTTACTGCTGCAGAAAGGTGAAGAAGCAATGTCATTTGGCTGGATTTCAGAATGCCTGTAGAAATACTAAAATTATTAAACTTTGTTTTGTTCCAGAACTATCTTCTGGGGAAGAAAGAAACCTCTGAGATGGCCGACAGGAATAAAGAGGTGCTGCTAGAGGTAAGAATGCCATCCAAAAAGGACATAGTGCTCATTTTGGAGCTTGAAGCTAAACCCCAGAAAGGTGTGGTGATGGAAATTGATGGATGCAGCTGAATGTAATTCTAAAAGACTGTGAGTGGAATGTGTTTTGTTTGAGATAAATGGCTGTTTTAATGTTACCCAGTTTCAGATGTGATCAGCTAATAAAAAGTTTCTGTATTTAGTTTAATATCTAAAATATCATACACAGTGATAATCAAAATGAGGGTGCCTGTAACTATGGCTGAAACCAGTTGAAATTTGTAGAACTGTCACCTGGTTTTTCTGACCTGTGGTGGTTGAGATTTTTTAACTAGTGTTTTCCAAATTCTTATTTTCTACAGAGCTTTACAGCATTGGTTTAGTGACTGGTTAAAGTTAATATTTTACATTTTGTTAGTAAGCAGAGTAGTTAAAAATTGTTTAAATTACATTTCAAAATAAAAGGCAAATATTGAATTTTTAAAAACAAGTGACAGAAAAGTAATTATATCAAACGCATTAAGCAGTTTACAGAACTAAGGACAAAATCAGTGTGGAATAAATAAATCAACCAGTAAGCACAGCCTTCATAAGCTGAAAATTAATTTATTTTTTTTGTGACTGAAGTGCTGTAGATTCCACTTGATTTCCAGAATAATGATTATGATTTATATAGTTACACAAAAGTAAATATTTTGGGTATGTAATTTTGAATTAAACTTAATGCAGTTTAACTTATAAGTAGCATATGCACTTCTCAGCATATTGTTAACATGGGTTTTAATAAGTGCTTGTGTGTATAACTGTGGATCAAAAAGATGCTTGAAGCCATGAGATGCAGAGAGTTGCAGTTCTACCTAATTCTTTCTGTCTTCTAGGATTATTCATGAGTCTCTGTGCTGCATATTAATCTGGAGCATATTTAAAGCATTTGTTTTTCCCTGTTAGCTCTTTATAAATAGAACCTTACCAGAAGTCGTAGTGTTGTTGGCAGTTAGTAGCAACAAAGTACTCCTGGAACGAATTCCAGCTGTACCTGGTGGATGTGCAATTAGGTTTTGTGTGTGCTTACACATATGGGGCTATATCTATAGGGTGGCCTTATGACCTTAGAGCCAATAAAGCCATTTGGAGGGAGGTCTATTACTGGTAAGGAGTGGTTAGAAAACCTTTACAGGAGCTGCTAATTTTTGTTGTATTGAGCCAATGCTAAGGTGCCTTGTTGTCTCTGAGTTACCTTATTGCTTCTACAATTAATCTGCAATTCATATCACTGTGTGAAAAAAAGAGTTGTCCTGTTATATGCTCGTTTAAAGAATTTCAGTCATTAAGAACAAAGCACTGCATGCTCTGTGTTCTGTTTCCCAAACCACTGTGTTTATTGGCAGGAATGTTTCTGTGGAAGTTCTGTAACTGTGCCAGAGATTGAGGGAGTTTTGTGGCTGAAGGAGGATGGTAAGAAGTCTTGGAAGAAACGTTACTTTCTTCTTCGGGCTTCTGGAATCTACTATGTCCCTAAGGGGAAGGCAAAGGTATGCTGTCCCAAAGCAATTTCCCTGAATGTTGATTGCTGGTAAATAGTGTGTATGAGAGTAAACTTTGAATTTTGGCTTAGCTGTGTGTTCCCTGGTGCCACATCCCTTAATTAAAAGTCCAGCTTCCTCATGAAAATATGGTGTAAATTACAGCGAAAGCACCTGATGTGAAGGGTATAACCCCAAATTTAAGAATAAAAGAAGATGAGGGTCTGCCTTTTGAGTGAGTTTAGGGTTAAGTGTTCAGAAATACTTGAGGAAAAATTTTTTGTGGAGCTAGGAAGCTGTCTTCTCTTAAGCATAATTCAGATGGAGGACCAAATTGCACTGCAACTGCCAGTCATGGAGTATCAGACCAAAACCACAGTCAGTCTGCATCATTTCATTGGGTTTAGTTAATTTGTATAAATGGGATTCTTTTTGGACCAATGGGTGCTACATGTCTTGAAACTGGTAAATGTAATACCACTTCTTCAGTGTCACTGCTGTTCTGTGTATCAATAATGAACAGTAAATAGAAGGCTGCTACAAATACATAACAGCTTCAAGGCCAATCTGCTGTGACTTCAAGTTGTCTGTGAATCCATCAATCTCCGCAGCATCAACTGATTCCCAGGACAGGAAATCCACCTCCCACACAGCTGGCAATGAAGAGGAAATCTCTGTCAGCACATCAGCTCCCTTTAGAGCTCAATATATCTCAGATGTTCTTTCCACAGTCTTTTGCTTTGTTAAAACAATCTGTATGCAAATAGCCTGTTGAAATTCTGTGCCCTACAGTCACTGCCAAACATCTCTAGAATTCTACTCACAGTCACTCTGGAATTTGGACACCTTGATTATTACCAAGATTAAATGTAACCAACAGCTCTTAACTTCCTGGTCAGCCAATCATACTTACTTTCTTCTGATACCTGCCCTGAATGGACATTAGTCCAGTGTAGTATTGTCAAAAGGCAAAATGCAGAGAAAACACAGAAAACAGACTGCATTTGAAAAAGGATGTCCTGGTTAAAAATTAAGGTCTGATGCAAGAGTTTATGCATGGCTGTATCTCCTTCTTGTATGGGTAATTTTCAAATCAGATGGAAGCTAATGTTTGACCTTAACTAGGCCTTTTATTAGTATTGAGTCTTAACATTAGACTGCTTTTTGTCCTTGTGTGTGGATTTCTTGTGAAGATGCTTTGTAAATGACTGTTTGTTTTTCACAGGTCTCACGGGATCTTGTGTGCTTTCTCCAGCTGGACCATGTCAGTGTTTACTATGGACAGGACTATCGGAACAAATACAAAGCACCCACAGACTATTGTTTAGTACTAAAGGTAACACTGCAGCAATTGGGTACTCCTTGAATATGCTTTTACTACTTCTGGATGCTTTTTGGTTTATTTCCCTCTAGTTCTTGTATAAACATGACCAGTTAGTGAACAGTGGTTGCCTGTTCTCTGTGCTCCTTGTGACTTTGTAAACATTTTCATATTGCCCCGAACTGTTCTATTTCCAGACTGATGAGTGCCAGTCTTATTTAACTGTTCAAACATATACACTAAACTCTTTCATTTGGCAACTTTATACCTTAAAACAATTTATGTTCACTGAGATAATACCCCTTGAAATGCTGACTGCAGGTTGTTGCCATCTTCTCAGGGTGGGGGTGCAGAGCTGGGCAGAAACTTACATTGGTTTCAAGTCTACTCTTATTGCCCAGCCTGAGGGAAGGGGAATGCTGTAAAGGAAGAACCTTCTGAGTATAAAGGGCAGGGAGAAAGAACAAGTAGCAAAAAAATGTTATAAAATCAATGACCTGATCTTAAACTGTGAGATTAATAACTTGAGTTATTTTAGTTGCTTCAACACATCCCCCAGTTTCTCTTGACTCCCACACAGTATTCCGAAGGGTGTCAGTTTCTGCAAGATAACTGGGTGCAAAGCTATTTTAAAACAGGTTTTCACACTGTTCACAGCAAGTAAAGTGTCTTTGTGTATTTGAAAATGGTGCCAGTAACAGAGATGGCTATAGTTGCAGTGTTCCCCTCCCTGATCTATAGCTTGTGTGGTGTTGTATATGTCAGTACATTAGACTGGTCTATGTACCTGGAGTTGTGTGGCTGTCCACTGCCTGAAAAAAGGATTTCACCTTCCAGTAGACAGGGCAACATGCATTTGAGCCGACTGAGAGGTAGACACTGAATACTAAATCCAGACTGGATTTGTCTTTATGTTTACTTACTCTGCTGAAGCCAGTTCCTGTGCTGTTACTAAATATTGCATTTGTGGGATAATCGTGTTGAAAGACAACGGGATAAAATACTCTGAAAGAGACTGAAAATTCACTGATACGTATTTCAGACACTCTTCAGTAAAGCTTAAATACATATAATCATCTAGCAAAACTCTGCTGCTGAACTGTGACCTAACAGAGGGAATTATAAGAACTTGAGTATTAAGAGTTGCCCTACCAGCTGAGAGACATGTAATGTTTCCTGTCCATGCAGCACAAAACTGAATAACCCACCCAGAATGATTGCCAGTGTCTGACTCATAAAAAACTGTGCATGTTTCTTGACTTCTGAATTGATAAATACACCGCCTGTTCTTCTTTATACACGCATGTGGGAGCAGCAAGTATTTTAGATATTAGGTCTGTATTAGTGGAGTGGGAACCTGGAAGACCCTACAAGCTGCAAATGGAATTATGCTTAATAGGATATAATTTGGGGACTGTTTGTTTTCCCTAGTTCATTTTTTGATGTGACAAAAAGGTGAAATATCAATTGTTTCCCTCAAGCAGTGAGTTAGTCCAGAGGTACAGAAGACTGTTGGTAGGCAGAAAGTACTAAAGCCCTAAAGCAATGAAAAATTTGCCCTTTCTTAGTGTTTCAAACCTGAAATCAGTGCCCGTGGGACACACTGCCACTGTGTGTGAAGCAGTCCTCACTGAAATTCACCTCAGGAAATAGCCTGAAACAAAACACTTTTAACTGGGCTCAAATGCAGACTTCTGTTGAAGAGCTTCCAGCATGAAGTTTGTCTGTATAGACCTCAACAACTAAATGGCTTTTCTTGCATTCCTAGCTACTAAAATATCAATGAGAATTAACAATTTTTCTGCAGCATCCTCAGATCCAGAAGAAATCCCAGTATATCAAGTATCTTTGCTGTGATGATGTGAGAACTCTACACCAATGGATCAACGGCATCCGCATTGCTAAGGTAACCTCTCAGCAGTCCTGCACTCCTGTCATGAGTAGTCGTCATCACCTGCTTAGAACTATTTACAGTTACTCAGCAAAATGCTTGTCAAATCTAACTCCCCTCTGTTTAGCTACTCTGAACATGAACTTTACAATCTTCTTAGGTATTTCATTCCCCTAGCAAAATTAGTGGGTTTTGTTGTTATAATAATTCAGTAATTTGGCCCCTTGTTGTTTCTGCTGTCCCTCTGTCACATGACAAAGTTCTGATTTGCATCATGGATAGATTTTAGCCAAGTCCCTTACAGACTGAGAAAAGAAAGCTTATGGGAAAAGAGAATTTAGAAAACAGAGTTGTTTTCTAAGCTCTGCAGCTTGGTTTAGATTATTCATTGGACTATTTCTTGCTTGACACTCTCTCTTCCAGCATAAATAAACTGTTCTTTCTTCCAGCAATCCCCTAATAATAATAAAAAAAAATAAAAATATTGCATGAGCTCCTTAACAAAAGAGCCTGTTGTTGCTTTCCGAAGGGGAAAAAAGGTGAACTAGGGAAGCCAGAGATAAAGCTCAACAATCTGAAAAGGGTGCATAGCCTATATATGTTGTTAAATTTGTTTGTCATTTTGCTTAGTATGGGAAGCAACTATACATGAACTATCAGGAAGCACTGAAGAGAACAGAATCAGCGTATGACTGGACTTCCTTGTCCAGCTCCAGCATCAAGTCAGGCTCCAGCTCATCGAGCTTGCCAGGTAATAATGTGATCTGTCTCCTAGTACAAAGATTTAATCACCCTTTTTATCATCTGCTGTCTGGACACCTCACGAAAGACTATTGCAGGAAATGGACTATTTCTCCAAAGTCTTCTGTGCTATACTTAGTCTAAAACACAGATTTTATGTTTAACATAAAAACATGTAAAAAGCTATATTGTTATATTACTTGCAGTCATGTATGCATTTGAAGCACTTAGTACTTTCTTGTTCACCTCCAAGAAAGTGTTTTTCTGATACTGAGATGTCATTTTGAATTCCTGATGCCTCTATGTTCATCTCAAATTTGTACTGTAATGATGCATAAAATTTGCACATGTAGATTTTAAACTGCTTTTGTTCACTGAAAAATTTGAAACTGGAAACTGAGAAATAGTCCCTTGCCCAAAGGCAAAGATCCAAACAGTCTCTTCAGAGACAAACTTTGAAAATACTGTTTCTGTTCCTATGTCAAACTGTGCATGCCTTGCAGTAATATGCTCCTGTTTACCTCTCAACAGGACTGAGACTGACTTTTTGTAGCACAGAACAGTTTAAAAATTGATGAATGGTTTATATAGTGTCATTTCACTGTTCAGAGCTGACTGATGCTTTGCCAGGTTATTCTGAACCCTCAGGGGCTAGACTCATTATTGAAAATGTGCTGTTGTGTGAGTGTTTTGTCCTCTGCAGATAACAGGTCAGGAAGTAATGCCCCACTGAATTGGGCAGGTTCAGAAAGTGATCTGTGAGAAAGAGCCTTATAAACAAATTCAGCCTAGGTGGGAAGGCATCTTTTCAACCACGTGGCATGCTTGCCAGCTGCAGCAGTAAGTTCTTGTTTACTGGCAATTTCTCCATCCAAGCTGGATGTTTTTCTGATCCAGTGTCTCTTGTAGGGAGCTGGGCCACAGCCCACCAGCGGCACATGCTCTGCCAGAGCTGCATTCCAGCCTGTGCCTAGACGCTCTTTTTTCCCTATGACAATTTGGGGTTACACAGAAAGGAGGTGCCACTGGTCTGGCAGTGGCTGCTGCTGTCTGTTCAAGACACTCTGTGGACCCAGAGCCTCATCTGTGTTGGCTAGGTGCAGGAAGCACATCATTCCTTTTCCTCTGCTGAGGAATGGGTCATTGGAAGCAGTCTCCTGCCTTGGCAGTGTAGTTTGCCTGCCCTCTGCCTGTGTCCAGTGTTTGTTTCTAAGGTTGTGCTGGGAAGGAGGGCTGGACAGAGCAGTCTGTATGCACTGCATAAAATGTGGCTTTCCCACAGTGCAGGAGCTGTACAACAGAACCTGTACAACTGCAGAGTGTCTTTGCTGTGAAGCACATCTGATGTGCTGCCATCTTTGTGCAGCTTTGGGTTTGATTGTCACCAGGGGCTGTTGCGCTGTTTGATTTGCCACACAGTAATGGCCTGAATGGGAGCTACAGGAGTTACTGGGAGCCATGTCCTTTGGTGGGATAACACGTTTAGCAAGTGTGACTCTGTCACAGACTTGCATTGTCAGCATCCTGACTTTACTCTTACGTTGAGAAACATATGCTTACTATTTCTTTTTTTTTTTTTTTTTCTGAACAGAATCTCAATCAAATCACTCTAATCAGTCTGACAGTGGAGTTTCTGACACCCAGCCAGCTGGACATGTCCGTTCCCAAAGTATTGTCAGCTCCATGTTCTCTGAGGCCTGGAAACGAGGCACTCAACTGGAGGAATCCAGCAAGGTAACAAGAAGACTTTAGTTTGAGAACTGCTGCCCAGCTAAATGTACAAGACAGAGTCATATCTCTTCCACCTCTGTCTTGAGTGGCATTTCTTTTCTTTTTTATTCTTACATTATTAATTTACTCTGCTACATTATTGTTTTTTAAGGATTAATTTTTCAGGGAATTCAGCTTGATACCTTCTGTTCTTGCTTTTATTTGTGTGCACAAAAGCCCTCTGTTCTTTGAAGGCATGATACAGCCCTTCTCATAGTCATATTAACTAATGTTGAATGAAGACAAAATAAAAAGACAAGCTGTTAACAAGTTGAATGAAATTCTTTCACTAAAATATTTTTCCAGGTCAGTAGCCACATCTTTCCATTGGAAGATGTAAATAACTGAGACCTGCAGGCAGGTATATCTACTTTGAAGTACTTTGGTACTTTTTACTCAAAAGTTTTCTGTTATATTAGGTGGAAATGGAAACAGTAACCTCAGTCAAAACCCAAGTGTTGACTTTGGCAGCAGTTTTGAATTGAGGCAGACTCTGTATCTGCTCCTGCTGGTAGAGAGTTACAAAAATTGTAACTCACTGGGCCCAGGGCTCGCTCTGTTGTCATTCGGTTAGTTGTCTGTTCTTTCTGTGGTAGCTGACTGCTGTAGTTCCTGGGGAAGATTTACAGACACAGCAGAAATTCCACTTAAGGGGGTTTGTTGTCAGGTTCAGAGGAATCTCCAGGTTTGAGAACAGCCTTGATGTCATTAACTGTAGTAGCTGTGTGTGGAATTACACTGACAGGACACGGAGAAGCTGTCTTTACTTCTGTTGGTTCTGGACCTTTCCCAGACCCCAGGTTCAAGCTTTTTAAAATTGAAACCATGGGTCACTACACCTGGCACTGGTGCTTCAGATAAATAACTAAAAATAAGATAAAGCATCACATTTTCAGATAAGAAGGCATGTGTGACCATGTGAAAGTTGACATGGCTTCATTCTTTGGGATTCATAACTTTTTTCTGCAGTGCCTGCTGGCTTGGAAATTGTCTGATTCTAACAGTAATATAATTCTCAGCCCAGGAATGTAGCTTGCCAAATTGTCATCCAGGTTTTTCTACTGCATGAGTGTAACACCTGGTGCATGTCCATCAGCAGATGGCTTGTGCATGGGTACAGGGTGCATCCTTTCTGCAGGAGTGGGACAGATGCACAAGATGGGGCACTTGGCTAGCAGGTATCTGACAGAGGGGAAAGAGTCCTGCTGTGAGAATGGTGGTGTTACTGTTTCCTCAAGTTTTGGTTTCAGTGTAAAAATCCTGCTGCTCCACTCTGTGAGCTCTTAGGCAAAAGTTTGAAGTTTACTACCATGGGGTCACTGTTCTTACTAAGTTTGTAGTGCTGCTGGCAATTGTTCATTAAAATAAACCCTAAGAATTTTTATGTTATCTGATTAAAGCTGTTTTAAAAATAAAATATTCTAAATGCTTCCTCCTGAGGGCCATCCATGTATCAAGATTTCATCAATTTAAATTCCTTTTTGTGCTTGGGTTTAGCAGGGACATGGTGTTGATTCTGCATCTCCAGCCAGGAGGTTGCATTGTTTGGCAGTGGTTAGCAGGTTAATAATGGGGGAGTTCTGCCCACTTTCCTCTTTTATCAGGTGCCAGGAGCTTCACAACAATTTATTGAAATTGAAAACATACTGGGATTTCTATGAGTTTGTCAGGTTTGATCTAAATTTTGCTAACCAGTTCAAAAGCAATTATTATGGGAAGAGAGATGGCAAACAGTTCAGTTGCAAAGGTTTATTTTCTTAGGAGAAAAATAGCTTAAAAAAAAGCACCGTTGATTTTTTTAAAAAATAGATACTGTTGTTTTTATAGCCTTTCTGAAAATTTCAGATACTCATGAAGAAGATGCATGTTACAAATATGAATTGCTAGTATGCAATAAGTAATTTTTAAGGTACATAGAAGGACATCACAAAAAAATCACAATGATGTCTTTCAAGGTTCTGTAAACAAAGTATCACTGAGTATGGGGAAATTTAATTTGATGCTTTGGAGGTGGGAGGGGCTCCCCCTCCTCAGATGCACAATAGGCTTTTCTCTGTCATGAGTGTTTAATTTGCTCACTGTGAGAATGATTGTCTTCAATGGGTATGGGGAAAACACCCTCTTTCAAATTAAAAAAAAAAAAAAAAATTAAAAAAAAAAGGTTTGCCAAAATGCAGATAATCCATCCACTTCATATATTGAAAGATTGTTCTTTGCCCAAAGAATACTTTATTCATCTGGTCACATTGTTCACAGTTGGGCAGTGAGGATCATTATGCCTTGGTTTGCTCGTTAGATTTTGAACGCGCTATTTCAGATGGGATGCTACAACAGGCATCAAAATGCATGCTCACTGTGTCTGCTTTAAGGGACAAATTCAAGATTCTCCAAGGTCTTGCACTCAGGGACAGCTATTGTCTTACGCCTTCATCTCCCTCTCTCTCTGTTTTATGCCGCTTTTATTTTTCCTGTTGCCTTTTGCTGTCTCAGGTGTCAAAAGCGAAGCTCAGCACAACTAAGGGCAGCACACCATTGGTGCCTTATACAGGGCACAATTAAGGTCAGGTGGTGCTACTTGAAAATTCATTAACTGGGGTGATTGGGAGAATGGTAATTTACAGACTAACGCTTGCAAGACATGAAGATTTCTCTCCTGTTTTGTAATGTGAACACCTTGATTTAGTTCCAGAACTGTTAATACTCTTGCCTTCCAGACCTAATGTGACAGGTAGAGACACAGCCCACGTGTGTTGTAAAATCACTGTTTGTTGTTTCTGACTCTAATCCTTTTGGTGGAGTTCTGCACTACAGACACTCTGTGCACCTGTGTTTAGAGCAAAGTGATGTGCAGACCTGCTCTTGCAGAGCAGATGAGCAGAGTTGGGCTAACCTATTGCAAAGTACCTACTAAATAAGGTGAAGGTACCCAGTGTGGTCCCTTGCCATGGTGGTGTTGTATTTCTAATGCATGTTTCTATGCTGTGCACTGTGAAATTCACAACTTGGCTTGTAACCAAACTGCTTTGTATGAGGAGGATGTTTATAAATTTGAGTAATGCAGTCATTGTTTTGTAGGCTTACAGTTTTAGAGAAACACTTAAGCAAGACCCTTTGAAATATTGCCTGCTGCTTTCCCATTACTCCTTCCCTTAGTCAACTTTTCCTTGTCTTTCCTTAATTTTTCTGCTTAATGTAATAGTTGCATGTATAACTTTTCTTCCCCAAGCTAACTTTCTTTTGCAGCTAATCTAAACATTTCCTTCTGCAGAAATTTTCCTAGGAAACCTCAGTTCTCCCTCTTTTTCCTTATTTTTTTTTTCCTCTCCAGTCTTGGATACCAGAGCATGTGGAGAAGGATCTCAGCAATATTCCTGTGTAGGGCTTGCTCTCAGTGTGTTTTAGAGCAGTTCAGGATTTCTGCATTTTTTGACACTGAACAGTGTAAGGCCCGAGCTCCCCATGTACAGCTGTGGGCGATGCTCTGGGAGGCCGTGCGTGGTTTGACTGCACTCATACTGAGCCTGATGCCCTCTGCCGTGGCCTGTGGTGCTGGGGGGGACTCGGTTTGGGTCATTATCCTTGCCCAGAGGAGGCCAGTGAGTGTCACTGGGTACCACAGCCCCGGGCCGGGGGGTTTCCTGCCTGGCACTCAGCCCTGGCTCACCGATCCCTGCCCTGCCACATTGCATGGTCCTGCCTTGTCAGAGTACGGGATTGTCTCTTGCTCCGTTGTTTCGCTAATACTTCTTGCATGCTGTAATCTGCCACTTAATTTTTAATGACAGGCACATTCAGACCTTGACTTTGTAACCTCTTTGTCTCCCTCCCTCCCTCTCTCTCTCCCCCCCTCTCTCCCCTCTTTCTCCCTTTCCACTTCCACTAAAAATCCCGTCCCCCTAGGCCCGGATGGAGCCCATAGGTCGGCCCTTCGTGTCCGTCACCGCCCCGGTGTCCCCCCAGCCGAAGGTGGTGACCCCCTACGCAGCATCGCAGCCCTCGCCGCTGCCGCCGCCGCCGCCCCCTCC
>VXBX01005253.1:761874-831254 GCA_013400415.1 Scytalopus superciliaris | reverse complement strand
CCAGCCTCTGAAACCCCTTCCCCTGAGTGTGGCTCCACAGTCACCTCCAGCAGTGAAGGCAAAGCCTAAGTGGCAGCCTGCTGCTGCTCCCTCACCAGATTTCCCCCCTCCTCCACCAGAGAGCAGTTTAGTGTTTCCTCCTCCACCTCCTTCCCCAGCCTCCTCTGCAGGTTCTCCCCCTCCTGACAAATCAGGCTCTCCAGTCAAAAAGGCCGGCAAGACATCAAGCCCTGGAGGGAAGAAACCACCCCCGACACCTCAGCGCAACTCCAGCATCAAGTCCACGAGCTCCACCGAGTACCACGAGTCCAAGAGGCCTTCAGTGGACCGCCTTGTCAGCAAATTTGCACACCCACCAGAACCATCAGGGTCTCCTTCCAAGGAGTCATCGCCTCCTCCAGCCCCTCCAAAGCCAGGAAAGCTCAACCTTTCTGGGGTGGGCCTGCCCATTGTCCTTCCACAAGGTGGGATCCCAGCCAAGGCTTCTGCTCCGAGTATGTCTGGAAAGGAACCCGTGGTTGAATTCCCTTCACCACCATCCGATTCAGACTTCCCACCACCACCACCTGAAACAGATCTTCCTCCCCCACCGGTAGAAATTCCGTCAGTGTTTTCAGGCAGCACCTCCCCAAAAGTCGCTGTTGTAAACCCCCAGCCTCAGGTGTGGTCAAAACCATCCGTGAAAAAGGCCCCCCCGCCCACGCGGCCCAAGCGGAACGACAGCACCCGACTGACGCAGGCGGAGGTCCCGGAGCCACCGGGGCCAGCTGGCCCTCAAGTGCCCACTTCACCCAAGTCCAGCCTTAGCGTTCAGCCAGGATTCCTGGCAGACCTCAACCGGACGCTGCAGCGGAAATCCATCACCCGGCACGGCTCCCTGTCCTCGGCGCGCGTGTCCCGGGCAGAGCCCACGGCCACCATGGATGACATGGCCCTGCCGCCGCCCCCGCCGGAGCTGCTGGCCGACCAGCAGAAGACGAGCACCTTTGGGGGCAGCCACATATCTGGCTATGCAACATTGCGGAGGGGGCCGCCCCCCGCGCCTCCCAAAAGGGATCAGAACACCAAGCTGTCCCGGGACTGGTAGTCGGTCCCTGGGGGCCCGTGCTCTCCGTGACTCGTAAGCTGCTCCGCGACCAGCCGGCGGCCCGTGGTCTCGCGCGCCTGGAGAGGATGTGGGGATGTGGATGAAAGCCCCATCAAAAGAGGTGATCTCAAACTGCAGCTAATGTAAAGACATTCCCCTCTCATGGCTAGGCTAAACAAGTTGGGGGCTTGGGGGTGTTGATATTTTATTGGGAAAAGTGGGTAGAGAGGCATTGGCTTCATCCTTTCAGTTTCTTTTACCCTTCATATGGATTGGACCAAAACCACATTTTCTTACTTTTTCTGCATTTAGGGGAGGGGGAGGGAGATAATTTTTTGTAGTGTCTGTCCACGTGAGACATGTTTGTGCATGTATTATAAGTGTAGGTATATAATATATTGTGATATATTTCGTCGCAATTATAGAAGATAACCAGAATGTTTTTGTAGAACCGTATTTATTGTTTCAGTCAGTATATTACCTGGAACCGGACTCTAACTGGTCAAATCTTACCACAAAGATGGAGATGTAGGGGGCACTTTAAAGAAAGGAAGGAAAAAACCCAAACCCACAAACTTCTCAGCAGTTTGTGGTGGGTAGATGGTGCAGAGCTGAGGTGTTCTGCTGGTAACTGTACATTGTCCATTGATTGAAAAGTACAGAGGCAACATACCAAAACATTCTGGTCATAATACTACTGAAAATTAGTATGTTCTGAGGGAAAAAAAGATTTTATATATAGTGGGCTGGAGTGAAATATATTTATACTATAAAGAGCCTCCCCCTCCTCCCAAATAGTTTAAAAATATACACTGCTACAAATTATTTCAAAGTTATTTGTCCATGCAGTTAAGTAGGATAAATATATATTATTCCAAACCAGTATGCATTGTAACTGATAGTAGGCTCGATCATTTGTTTCTATGGCTCAAGATGAATATATTTGTGTTAACCCCTTCTGAAAGCTGCCAGGACTTCTACTGTGGAAAATCCTGCCAACCCCCAAGGCTGACCCACGCTGATCCATCACTTGTCCGTGTAATTCTTTCGCTGAATGAACAGGTAGGTTTCTGTAGAAGGCATTCTGTTCTCGTGCAAGCATGCACAGTCTCACCTGGTCTGTGCCTGAGAAGATGTACTGTCTTTACAAAAACAAGTGTCTGGAAACATGTAAAGAAAGTATTGTTTGTAATTCATTAGAAATTGTCAGGAAACTCTCCCTTCCAGAAAGAGAGAAGGGAGTGGCAATTTCAAGCCAAGCAGAGTAGAAATTCTCTCTTCTTTGATCCGCCAGAGACTGTGACCAGTGCAGTAACCTGTCAGTTATAAAGGTGCACTTACAGCAGTGAAGGAAGAAGATTGGAAAAAACCCAACCTTAAGAGGCAATAACATTTGCTAATAATTTTAATTTAAGGGCCCGTATGAGTAGGAAATAGACTATTGATTTGCTTTGGGGTTTTGTGAGTCATCCATTTACAGTCAATGACTGGATCAAGTACTGCAGCCCTTTTTCTTGTACTTCAGCAACTTGATTGTACAGTCTTACCCACATATTCAGACTTTGTGATAAGGTAGAGTAGGTAGTCTAAGTGGTCTTATATATACATCATGCATGTTCATTACAGGGTGGTGGTACACAGCCTTTTGTAAAACAACTGAAATACTTGGACTGTACCTACCCCAGCGGCCCTCCTCACCACAGGGATACTGTCAGCAGGCTCAAGGGGCAAATCATTTCACTGTTTGCTTACATTTCCTCCAAAAGCAAACTTTAAATGCTTTCCTTTCCCCAAAGAATGAAACAAAGGCAGCGACATGACCTGACAGTATCCTCACATGTGTAAAAACTGTGTAAACTCAACTCACGTTAGAGTAATTCAGGATGATAAAGAAATATTGTGACAGTGTCCCTCAGTGCTTTTTTTTATATAAAGTTTTTTTTCTTTTAAATCCAGATAATAAAATAAATGTCAATATTTTATGAATAGGAAAAAAAGTTTTGCTAATTAGAGGGGGGGAAATGACACATCTATAACTATATAGTTTTAAATAGGTGCATCATGAAAAGAGAAAAATTAGTGGTGCTGTCTCTGCTGACCTGTTTCATATGATTTTTTTAAAAATCTATTTCAGCACCTCTGGAAATTGTTTTAATATTTCAGACTAGTTTTTTTGAGCAATAAGAGTATATACCATTGTGTGCATTTTTAAAGCACTGCTATGGAAAGGCACTTTTTTGTATCTTTCAAATTGTTCACCAAGTTTTGTTTCTACTATTTCTGTGCTTACAAAGTGTCCTTAAAAGCGTTTGCATTGTTGAGTTTAAGCATGCTCGGTGTAGCTGGTGAGTAACTTCCCAGGAAGGTTGTTAAGCTATACTGTGGTTTGTGGTGCTGTCCTTTTCAACATTGGTCCTCCTGCTGCTTCCTGCTGTGTGCAGCTCCTGGGGCTCAGACACACCAGTGGAGCCAAAGGGGCACAGGCACAGCTCCTCAGCTGTTACCCTGGTGGGTGAGTGGGCATGTCCTGCTCCCTGGGCTGATGCAGCCTGTGCTCCAGCTGAGAGCAGTCAGGCCATTCTGCTTGCCCCATCTGCTTTGCTTTTCCCCAAGACAGCTCCACTGGTGTGTGCTAATTCCAGCTCTTTTACTTCAGTTCATTCAGTGCAGGTACCTCTGGGTTTGGACTCAGCAACAGCAGTGTTTTGAGTGCAATTTTTTCAGACACATTTGAGCTTTGTTCTCATTTCCCTGTGCCCATGTTCATTTTCCAAGTATCTCTCCCTAGGCAATGCTTAGTACTGCAGGTTACTAACAGCTCCTTGCTGGGAGACAGATACGTAACTCGTAAGTTTGCCACAAAAAGAATGAATGTCAGCAAAGGTGGCACCCTGTGTTCCTTCTTGTTAGTTTACTTCCTGAGTCATCCAGAAATACAGTGAGTGGCTGTAGCTTCCTTTCTCTCAGCTGAGCAATGAAATTTGGCTACAGTGTGGTTCAGATAACTTGGTTGCCTTTTCAGCTTATGAGACTTCCCCCATCACTGTAACTTGCTTTTCCTGTGTATTTACTGTTTTCATGACAGTAAATATTTACACCTTATTTGCAAGTAAGTTATTTTCCCCTGTGTGCACAGGTCTCTAACTGCACCATTATATTTATTTAAATCAGAAAATTAAGGGGATGGATCTCAGACACACAGAAGGATGCTGCTTCCTGCTAAAACCTTCTAGCACTATTAAAATGAGCACCTGAAAGCTGAATTTTCATACTTTGTACACAGAGAACTGGTGCTCTGATCCCAAAACACTAAGAGTGAATGGCTAGAGTTGTGTTGCAGGTGGGTGTCAGGGAGCCCCACTGCTGCAGGGGCAGCCGAGAGCATACAGCTGGTTGGGTTAGTCTGTTCCACATTTGGTTGGCAGTGTCTCTCTCATGCAGCAGCAGCACCCACCTCTGAGCAGCCCGGTCCCTCCTGTTCAGCCAGGTTTCTCTGTGCCTGCAGCACAGGTGCAGAAAGCAGGGAGGGAGTCTTCTCAGGCACCTTCATCATCATTCCGATGCTGGGAAGTTGCTTTGAAAGCAAAAACTAGGCTCTTCTATCAGCACTTATCTCAGAGGAGAAATTGTTTTTAACAACAAAAGAACACAGGTTCTGAACTAACCATGGTAACATGTTGGAGGTGGTGGCTCTGTGGGGTTCTGGTTAGTGTTTTAAAATCTGTGGCTGGGAGAGGAGGTGAGGCACAAGTGTCTAAATAATCCTGTTATTTTCTGTGGAAGAGGAAGCTTCCTGCTTCACCCTGCACAGTGGTTTCTTCCTGTGGCAAACCACCACTGACTGCTCTGACTTGGTGCGTGACCTCAAAGCCAAAGAGCTCCTCTCCTGAACTTACTCTGCAGTTGCCTGCAGGGGAAACAGTGATTGATTGACACGTTAGGGAAACAAAGTGAAGCTACTCTGGATCACTTTTGTTTCAGGTATGATGGGAGAGGAAGCAGTTTTTTCAACAAGTGCATTTTAACATTTACTATTCTGGGCTTGTACATTTAAAGGTTTTCCAATTCCTTCTTTCTGTGCCCTCAGGCAACTGGATAAATCAAATAAGCTCAGAGATAAACTGTGGGCAGTTTTCCTCCAAGTTAAAATTATTTTTTCCACAGTTTAGGGAACCAAAAGTGCCATTTCAACAGCAGAAGGGCAAAAGACAAATTTTCTGCTTTTTACAGAAAATGGCATAGAACCAAATTGTTTTGCTTCAGTGGTACCACTGCAGGTAAATTTGTTTCTAATTCAAAGTAAGATTGTAAGAGGGTCTTAATATGAGGGTTACTTCAACCGGTGTCATGTTAAAATCAGGTGCGCTTTTGGAAAGCAGTATAGACTCCTGGCAGAAGGTAGCAAATATACAACCAGAACATTTGAGTTTGGTTGGTTGTTCTCCTGTTTGCATTGTTAAGGTGTAGATTATGCAGTTGATCAAACAGTACTCCTCTGTTGGAGGTGAGTCTTAATTCCTCGGGGCCCAGTTGTGGCTCCTGCTGTTTAGTTTTGCGTTCCCTCTCACAGTTGGGTAAGACTCCAAACCAGAGATTTAACACTACAGGGGACCGTTTCTCTCAGATGTCTTTCTAATGTTGTAAGCTGGGGTTTTAAGCTTTATTTTGGAATTACAAGTTTGTCTTGAGTAATTTTCTTTTCTGAATTGTTTCTTTCCTTCAATTAAAAAATGCCCGGGAAGACTAACCAAACCAGGGTTCTGTTGCAGGGGGCAGCACTCACTAATGCTGTGAGCCAATGAGTCACAGGATTGGTCTAGTTTTGAAAAGTTTAAGACACTAAACTGCAAATGAGATGACAATGCATGCTTATCCTGCACAATGGGAATTACAGCAGTGGCCACTAACAGGGGAAAAGAGTGACTTGGGTTAATGATTATTTGGTTCTGTGAGGCACCAAGGCGGCAAGGACTCAGTGAGCTCTTTGTTCAGCAGATGTGTGTATCTTTGGTGGCAGGAGTTAGAGAAGTTGGAAGACCAGGAGGACCAGGAACTAGTGCTGGATGCACAATCCCCCATGGCAGGGACTTAGATAAATGGGTGAGAAGGAACTTCAGTAAGAGATTTTGGATGCTACCCACTTATTTAAATGCTTAAAGGCTACTTGTCTTGTAGGCAAACTTGTCTTTTAGGAGACTTGGGAACTGACTCAGCTGTTCCCTACAGTGGAAAATAATTTCCTCCCCGCTTTCCCAAGATGCCAAAGATGCATTCAGAGCTAAATTCCAGGTATGCAGATGTGCTTGCAGCAGCCTCCTGTGAGGCCGAGGTGCCCGGAGCTGGCATGCTGCTGCTCTGCTGCAGGTGTCTGGCAAGAGAACAGGGTGCCCTGTTAGCCACTGCACAGCCCTCGCCTTTAACCAGCCCTGGGAACTGGGCACACACCTGCAGGGCAGGGGCAAAGGACAGCTTAGCAATCAGTCCTGTGCCCACAGCACTCTGCTGCTGCTTTGGTGCAGCACAGTGGAGCTTGTACTTCTAAAAGGAAAACTCAATGCTTTGTCACAGGTTGTAATCAGAAATCTTAGGCCTCCTAGTGGATTACAGTGTACCAGAACTTAAGTGGAGCAGCAGTTTGTTTTATGGTTTACACTAACTGTTACCAGCCACTGGGAATATTCTGTATAATACTGGAGATGCAAGTGTAAGAAAAAGTGTCATTGCGATGATGATTTGTCTGTGCAGCAAACTTGTGCTGAGTGCTGTAAATACATTCATGTTTACTGCTTTAAAAAGAAAATTGCACATTTTATCTTTCAATGGGATTGCCTCCCCTCTTCTTCCCTTTCCAAAAAGAAAAATCAAAGCTCTTTTAGACTGATAGCTTCAGGTTGGGGGGAGCTTTGCCATATTATAAATATATATAAATATATGTATAAATATACTTTTTTAAGCATGAGAGAGGACAAAAGAAATACTACATTATAGAGTACCCAATATAGATCATTATACAATGGAATATGCACAATTCAATAAAGATGTAGTTAAATTTAATAACCTGTTTTAATCCTCTGTCTTGCAATTTTCCTTCTTCATGAGTTCAGAACCCACCATCTTCTCAGGGCATCAGTGGTTCCTGTCTGCAGAGGTCAGGTATCTGATGGCCTACTGCTGTGCTCACTCTCAATAAAACTGTTTCTTCCTTTGCACAGTTCTTTCCAGGGGCTCAGAGCTGGCTCTACCAGTAACACAGAGCACAACAATTACANGGGTCTTAATATGAGGGTTACTTCAACCGGTGTCATGTTAAAATCAGGTGCGCTTTTGGAAAGCAGTATAGACTCCTGGCAGAAGGTAGCAAATATACAACCAGAACATTTGAGTTTGGTTGGTTGTTCTCCTGTTTGCATTGTTAAGGTGTAGATTATGCAGTTGATCAAACAGTACTCCTCTGTTGGAGGTGAGTCTTAATTCCTCGGGGCCCAGTTGTGGCTCCTGCTGTTTAGTTTTGCGTTCCCTCTCACAGTTGGGTAAGACTCCAAACCAGAGATTTAACACTACAGGGGACCGTTTCTCTCAGATGTCTTTCTAATGTTGTAAGCTGGGGTTTTAAGCTTTATTTTGGAATTACAAGTTTGTCTTGAGTAATTTTCTTTTCTGAATTGTTTCTTTCCTTCAATTAAAAAATGCCTGGGAAGACTAACCAAACCAGGGTTCTGTTGCAGGGGGCAGCACTCACTAATGCTGTGAGCCAATGAGTCACAGGATTGGTCTAGTTTTGAAAAGTTTAAGACACTAAACTGCAAATGAGATGACAATGCATGCTTATCCTGCACAATGGGAATTACAGCAGTGGCCACTAACAGGGGAAAAGAGTGACTTGGGTTAATGATTATTTGGTTCTGTGAGGCACCAAGGCGGCAAGGACTCAGTGAGCTCTTTGTTCAGCAGATGTGTGTATCTTTGGTGGCAGGAGTTAGAGAAGTTGGAAGACCAGGAGGACCAGGAACTAGTGCTGGATGCACAATCCCCCATGGCAGGGACTTAGATAAATGGGTGAGAAGGAACTTCAGTAAGAGATTTTGGATGCTACCCACTTATTTAAATGCTTAAAGGCTACTTGTCTTGTAGGCAAACTTGTCTTTTAGGAGACTTGGGAACTGACTCAGCTGTTCCCTACAGTGGAAAATAATTTCCTCCCCGCTTTCCCAAGATGCCAAAGATGCATTCAGAGCTAAATTCCAGGTATGCAGATGTGCTTGCAGCAGCCTCCTGTGAGGCCGAGGTGCCCGGAGCTGGCATGCTGCTGCTCTGCTGCAGGTGTCTGGCAAGAGAACAGGGTGCCCTGTTAGCCACTGCACAGCCCTCGCCTTTAACCAGCCCTGGGAACTGGGCACACACCTGCAGGGCAGGGGCAAAGGACAGCTTAGCAATCAGTCCTGTGCCCACAGCACTCTGCTGCTGCTTTGGTGCAGCACAGTGGAGCTTGTACTTCTAAAAGGAAAACTCAATGCTTTGTCACAGGTTGTAATCAGAAATCTTAGGCCTCCTAGTGGATTACAGTGTACCAGAACTTAAGTGGAGCAGCAGTTTGTTTTATGGTTTACACTAACTGTTACCAGCCACTGGGAATATTCTGTATAATACTGGAGATGCAAGTGTAAGAAAAAGTGTCATTGCGATGATGATTTGTCTGTGCAGCAAACTTGTGCTGAGTGCTGTAAATACATTCATGTTTACTGCTTTAAAAAGAAAATTGCACATTTTATCTTTCAATGGGATTGCCTCCCCTCTTCTTCCCTTTCCAAAAAGAAAAATCAAAGCTCTTTTAGACTGATAGCTTCAGGTTGGGGGGAGCTTTGCCATATTATAAATATATATAAATATATGTATAAATATACTTTTTTAAGCATGAGAGAGGACAAAAGAAATACTACATTATAGAGTACCCAATATAGATCATTATACAATGGAATATGCACAATTCAATAAAGATGTAGTTAAATTTAATAACCTGTTTTAATCCTCTGTCTTGCAATTTTCCTTCTTCATGAGTTCAGAACCCACCATCTTCTCAGGGCATCAGTGGTTCCTGTCTGCAGAGGTCAGGTATCTGATGGCCTACTGCTGTGCTCACTCTCAATAAAACTGTTTCTTCCTTTGCACAGTTCTTTCCAGGGGCTCAGAGCTGGCTCTACCAGTAACACAGAGCACAACAATTACAGGTCTAAAGAGGACCCAGGGTGCAGGCTCACCTTTTCCATCTGCCTCCTCCCTCAGGCGTGCAGAGTGCTGTACAGCTCTGCTCCCATGGGAACAGCTGCTGGCTGGTAAGTGCTGGGCTCCACTGTAGGGAATGCGGCTCCGTTCTCCTTCTTCTGGGATCTGCTCTCAGGCTGGCCCTCCATCCCTCAGCAGCAGAGATTTGAGACATTACATTAGCACTTACCAGAAAAGGAGCGTCCAACAGAGGTGGAGAGAGGAGCTGCTGAAGACAGCAGGCTGGGTGCCAAGGATCATACTCTTGCAGTGCTCCGAGCTCCTTGGGGACCATGTTTCTGCACACATAGGCCACTGCCCTGTCTCTAGCGTGTTGAAAAGTCTAGCCAAAGACAAGCAATGTGACACACATGGTGTGTGCTTTGTTCCTTTTATTCAGGGCTCGTAACAAGAGGGTTTAGTACACAGCAACAGTTAATTCCAAGTACAATTAAAAAAATTTAAAAATTGGGTTTTGCACTCACTGGAAGGTGGTTCAAATGGCACACACAATAAAATGTTACTGGCGGCATACAGCTCCCCAGAGTCCTGTGGGCTTGGTCATTTACAGTGGGCTCTGCACTCAGCCACTGCATCAGCAGTACCAAAAGCAAAAGCACAGCGTGCTACTCCTTCGACTGCAAACCAAAGAGGGGGTATTTGCTTTCAGGAAAGTGTGCATGGACAAAATCCATGTTAGACACCAACATCTCCAGAGAATTCATAGAAACTATTTGTCCATGCAAGTTGCAAAAGACACTTTTTCAAATGTGAAAAGAAGCACTTGTTGTTTACAAAAAAACCTCAGACATGTCAGCACTTTACCCAGGCGCTGTAATGAAATGGATTTGTACACAGCTCTTCCTACTGGTAGTGGTAGGATTCTTCTGAGGTGTTAAGAGAAACCAGAACAAACGTACTGCACCCCTTTCAGCAGGGTCACCATGTTAGTGTTGAGCAGGTTGCTGGCTGTAGGCTGACCTCTGGACAGCAGGCTGCTGCTGCCTTTACTGTTTTGTAGTATGCCTTGCAATAAGCACAGGTGCTAATAAAATTAGTGTATTTAGACTACCCAAGAAACAAACACTTCCTGCATGGGCAGGAGATTGAACAAAACACATGGATGGGGTGAAAGCAGCAGAACATGTTCTGTGAATTAATCTTTCTACTAGCAGCTGTCAAACCGTGGCTGCATCAAGCTTTCAGCAACCTCCCCATGGGCATGAGGTGGGCGTCCCACTATTGAAGGTTTGAAATCAGAAGGAGAGCAATAGGACTGGTACTAGACACTGACTTCAGCTACAGGGGAGAAAAAAAACCCAAACCATACATTTTTCCCTTCTTGGACTGTTCTGACCTCTGTGCAGTAATGGGGCAGTGCCAAATACTGGGAGATGCCGAAAGATGGGGAAGATGAATATACCTTTTAGCACAGCAGACTCTTGTAAGTGGCACCCTGTAAGCTGTAGCCCATCATCTACCTGCTAATGCTCAGCTTCCACCACCATCTTCTCTAGAGATTAGTGTTGTAAATACTTGCCTTAGCGAATGCAACAGCGCTGTACGTTTTCCACTGCCACAGTAGCCAACATGGGAATGAAGTCTCTACCTCGTGTCTGTAATACTGCAGTGCTTGAGCAGTGACTCCTCCTATACTATGAATGCAAGTGCAGCTTCTAGTAAAGCGACAGCACCATGGACTTTCCAACAGCATTCTCCAGCAGCTTCCAAAAAGTTGGCCTGCAGGGAATACAGATGCCACCTGTTTTACAAAATGTCCTGTTCCAGCTCTGGGAGGTGAAGCCCTGTAACTGCTCCCACTTCCCTAACCCACATAAAGTTCCATCCTTTCCAGAAAGGAAAACACGAGTTTTGCTTTATGCCTGGAGCCCACAGACATAACTAATAAAAAACCAAGCTCATTTCCAGCAGAGGCACATCTGCAGTGTTTGCTACGAAGTGGTGGAAGTTGCTAGGAAGGTCTCAGCACTAAGTCACCATCATGCACAGGCGGGAGACACCACAGAAGCACAACAGTACCGGTGCACACCCCCCTTCCATCTCTAGCCAACACCACACACATACCCAGCAGGCAGGCGGCCCACCCACCCTCTGCCAGAAAAGGCTCATCAGCCGTGCTGCTGCCTCACTTTCTTTTCATGATCCACTGAAACGCCCTGAATAAAAGTACTTTTCAGAGGCTGAATCACTGCCACTGTCAACTTTGGCTGTCACCAAGAACCTTCAGCAGCAAAGAAAGAAAATGCCCAGCAGCTGTGAAAGGAGAGCAAATTGCTTTAGCAAGAGCTAGCTGGCACCCACACGTAAGCCACCCAGCCACACGCCTCAGGACCTGTAGCTCACACCAGCAGCAAACTTCAGCCACTTTCAGGACCAACTCAACTAACTGCAAGAACAAGCTGAATTCCAGGAACATGGTCAGGCTCCCGGTAACACACCAAGCTCTGTCATTACCCTGAGGCCATAGACACTTCTCGTCCTCCAGCAAGAGCAGTAGCTCTTCAGTGCAGCAATATCTGCCTGTATCTCCCCCGTGAGACCAGCACATGTTCAGGCATTGCTTCAGCTCCCTGGTGCCCACTCCAGCCAGTGCACTTGGACACACCTTCACCGTGCTCAAACATAAAATGTACTGCTTGCCTCTCCTGCCCCTCTCAGCCCTCTGCTGCAACAGCCACTCAGAAGGAAAAAAAAAAAGGGAAGAGGAGGAAAAAAACCCAGGTGAGACACACACAACCTCATCTCTCTTAGGCTGGAAAGAAGGCACCAAAATTAACCTGCTTCGGCACTAGGTGTGGACAGACTCACTCAGACTTGCTCTCATACAGGCACATGATGGAGAGGCAGCTGTAATTAACAGCTTTATCCCTGGGGCCAAGAGGAAGGAAGAAGCCTCTGATACAGCAAACCAAGGCAAAATACACCACTAGAGGATGCTGAGCAGTACCTGTGCACAAGGAAAACAGCTGGCTGGGCTAAGGCAGTTCTCACAAGGGGAGAAACATACTCATTTTGGCCATACAGCACTCTTTGGGCTATGCTGGAGCATCTCCTTCCCCCACCTCTCATGCCTACACACTCCTGCTTCAACAGCCTGTGACGCTGAACACCTTCAGGTGTGGCAGCAGAATGCAGCAGTGATGTTGTGCACCTATTTAAAATATCGAGGTGTTTCTCCCACATACACCCTCCCATTTTCCACCCCCTTTTAAAGGTAATCCTATAAATTAAAAAGAGGTGGGGATGAGAGGGTTTTGGACAAGGAGAAGTACAGGGGACAAAACTGGAAACACAACCCTCACTGACTTTACTAGCATGCAATCTATGTAACATTAATGTACAAAGCCTGTTTTACACCCTGGCCTGGTCTATGACCATTACATCACATCATCCTCAAACAAGCCACAGAATTAAAATCTGTACAAAATAAAAATATGCATAAAACTCAACAAACTTCTTTACATGAGTACTGCATAATAAAGCATAAAACCAGCAGGCAGTGACCCAGAAATTCCATCCACAGCAGTTCTTGCAGGATAAACAATTCCACATGCTATCAGCAGGGACCAAACTAACCCCTGGCCCATCAGACCAAAGCCAGTTCTTCAAGGAATGTCACACATTCCACTTTCAAGCTTTTGCAGCCTCATCTTCTGTGCTGGGCTCTGGCAAGCATTCAGCTCACACTGCTTTGCTCTCACAACACAGAAAACTTGCAAGATGAAAAACCACCTGAATGAAGATTAAGGACAGGGGTGTGTATCACACACAGGAGGTACCCCCGATCCCCACCCACCTGCCAGGACAGTTCAAGCACACACTCTGACACAGCCTGGGCTAAAGACACGTTTCACTAACGCCTGACCTGCCAGCTGGACTGGGGGTGCACAGGGGTTTGGCTCCCTTAGTAACTGCCCTAACGATGCATTTGAGCACCATGGGCTCAGTCCTTGCCATAAACATATCAAAGCCAAGAAAAGTCAGGAAACCTCTGACAATCCTGGAAAACAGCCACCCTGTAAGCACCAAAGGTTTGTGAATGCTGCTGTTCAATCACCCTGGCTGCAAGCACCACCTCCCTGTGCCAAAGTGTAGACCTGCCCAATGGCACTAGATACAGTCATTCCAGTGACTACACAACCAGTGGTTCTGGCCTTGCTCCCAGACAAATGATGGGCTGAGGGAACTGAACATGGCTGCTTCTCCTAGTCTTGCTGCAAGACAAGTTTTCACAAAGAAAAAGGGTATCTGTTCTGGCAAACACACCCAAACAAGAACCCTGTCAGCTTCCAGAAAGAAGAAACTTAGGCTACATGTGGATTGAGCAGGGGAGAAAGTAACTTCTACCTGCACACCAGTTTCTTCAAAGTTGTCCCTGCTGCAGACTTCAACCGAACCAGTTCCATGTGCACTTGTCATCTTGCACAAGCTCACAGCAGGTGATCACGTTCCTCCATGTCCTGCAAACACACCTCACCTGTTTGTTTCCTCCTTCTTCCCCCTTGAGCAGCTATGGCACCTTCCTGCCCAGGTTTGCACCGAACCTGCAACTCCATCCTGGTATTGCACCAATTACCAAGCAAGGGATTGGGTCAGTTACCTGTCTGTTGCCAATACCATCACAAACCAGCCCTGTGCACTGCTCTGTTTTACACACAGGTCTCTCCAAGACAGCTGCAGCAGTGTCACCTTGGACAGGCTACCATTGGTACCAGCTGGAACTCAGCCAGGTGAGAGTCAGGAGTTGCCCAGGAAGGTGCTCTGGCCCAGGAGCCTCTGATGATACAGGATCAGCTCAGTCTGCAGGCTAACAAAGACTCAAGAGCAAATTTAATCAGTTAATGCATGATATTTATCCAAAGGTAATATTTAGGCCTTCCCTTAGGCAGACTAGTACAGCTGTCACTTAGTGATCACAGAGCAGAGTTTTTAACTGAGACTAGGTTAAAAAGCCAAGTATCATCACAAGGGGCTACAGCGCCTTCAATTGGTGTTACTCCACCCCAAGCCACCAGTACAGCTCAAAATATCTAGTATAATAAGCAACGGAGAGGGCTAGGGGAAGAGCTAGAACTACTACTAGTTACTGCTTGGATTTCCATGGGAAACCAGTACACACAACAGCCCTTTTTACTTCCACTGAAGAGATTTTGGCAACAGACATGAAGATGACAATTGCTGTTTGTCGTGCCTCTGCACAGGGCTCTCACAGTACATATGCAAATCTAGTCATCAAGTACAAAATAGCCAACTTACAATACCTGATTGGATTTTTAAGATTATATTGTGCATAAGACTAAAGTTTGGGGGCAAGTTTCTCTAGTGCAAGCAGGCATGAGTAGATTTGAACCTTGGACCACACCCCCTAGAGTTTATCCTCAGACCCCAGGAGGACCTGTAAACTTTGTTTCGCCTTCACCGTAAACTGCATCTGTGAGTTCCGTTTGAACTGGCAGCAACCATGGCAAGGAGCTCGCTGTGGAGAGGAGCACGTTTACATCAGTGCAGAACACAAAACAAGTATGTGGCATTCAAAAGATGAGGAAATGGGGGCAGGGGTCCTCTAGGCTGCAGCCTTCTTAATTGTCTGAACTGAAAGGTGAGTGAATGAAAGCCAGCTCTGTGTGCCCCTGCGTCAGCCTACACGTGCAGAGCAGCTGCACAAGTGTTTACACTAAAGATTTATCCAACTCTCTGGAAGTCAGTCACAGAAACGTCTCTGCGTAGAAATCCCAGTGTTTGCTAGCACACGGCTGTTCTTCCAGCTGCACAGGAGTGTAGTGTAGAAACAGGAGGGATGTCCACTGGCCAGTAACCTTCACCACAAGCATCCAGGACATCCCCAGTGCCAGGCATTGCTGCCAACGGTAGTACCGAGAGGGCACGCAGGATTCCTGAGACAGATCCCAAGGCCTGTCAGAAGAAGTCAGAATTCGAGTGAAGTATCAGCTACTCAACGAGTCTGTTACATCTGAATGGGTCAGCTTAATTCAGAGTCAGATGGCTCAGGATAGCCTCTGCTGGCCGCTGGAAGAGCCATTTGTTCAAACAATTCAAATCACTATTGTTTTATAATGAGGGGGGAAAAAGGAAAAAAAAAAAAACCCAAACCAAACCCAAAAAAGTGGTTGTTACAATTATCCTTCATTCAGTTATACTGGACAGGACCCCAGAGGCTGATGGAGATCTGGGAAGCTCTGACAGCTCCTGCAGTAGGAGATGCAGTGTTCTGTCCTCTAGTCTTCACTCTGAGTAATGCATGATCGACTCCACATAGTTCCCTGGGAAGAGCCCCGTCACTCCATTCATGACCCCCTCATACCAGCCATCATCGTTTTTCTTGATGACATAAATGATGGCACCTTCCTGAAATGAGAGCTCATCTTCTTTGTCCTTGGTGTAGTCATAGATCGCCACCACTAGGAAAGAACAGAGCATGACTGTTAGAAGAGGTACAGGAGGAGGAGGGAAATCAAAGGTGGAAACAAACAGTCCACATACTGTATCAGGACATTTCCTTACAGCTGCAGAGTATCTTACTGAAGGCACAAAAATTGTTGGGAAAGTCAAAGAAATTGGATGAAGTACTGGCAAATATTAAATAGAATATTATCCTGAAATGGCAGGAAATAGACATCAACTTCATGTGTTTTTCCATTCTCAGTCCTATCATTATGTGTTCCATGAAAATGAGCTAAGTTAGACTCTGAGTACTTTAACAAATAGCATCAATCCCTGCTTTGAGCACTTGGCAATGAAACATGCAGTGCTGCCATTAAAAAAAAAAAGAATGTTGGACAGGGATCCTAAAATCTTGTACTGGGGATAGATGGGAAGATACTCCATAAACTAAAGCAAGGATTAAAAATTAACAGCCTGTGCTCATAAGCACACTATCCAAGAGTCCTACTAAACTCATCATACTTTTTAAAAGAGGTCATTTCCTTTTGATGGAGCAAAGGAATCGACATAAATATTTAGTAGGGAAACCTGGATCCAGAAGAGATTACACAGATCAATCCTGGTGGAGAATCAGAGTATGAAGAGAGATTATTTTATTTTTTTTTTTTAAGTATTATTTGAGTAGAACATATTTACAAAACACATGTTGTTGGCTCAACACTTGTGCCAGCAGTTGTTAAGTAACTCATTCTAATTACTTTTAAACATATAATTCTAAGCAAACAAAGAACAAATGGAGAAATGAGTAAATTCTCAGCTTGAAAAACAGAAGTCGCGAATGAACACGTGATGCATTCAATTAAAGTCCTTCAAAATTCCTTAAAACTTCTTCCTAGAGTCACTGTACTATTATTCTTCATTCTCTTGATAATAACAGCAATCCAAGGCTCATGGTAACTTCCAATTCCTTTCTTTCTCACTTTTAAGTACACTGCAGTCCCTTCTGATACTGAACAGATTCGTTATTTCATGATCACAAGAAGGAAACTATTCCTTAAGTTTGTGAAGAAAATTTGCTTCTTGTCAAGGCTCTTATAACATTAGCTGAACCTTAGTTTTGTTTTTAAATCACCATTGCTTCCTCCAGCATGTTATTTTTGTGCTGGCAATGCTCCTCTCTCTAAAAGGCTCTTTAATCCTTCTGTCTGTAGTCCCACCAGTTCAAGCTGTGAGCTTGTCACATGCCACCAGCTACCTGGAGTCCAGTATTGCACAAAAGGCTCCAGATGGGACAGGAAGCAGCAGAACTGACTCAGGAGGTGGCATCCTTTCCTGTGAGCCTGAGCCAGAGCCTCTTCTAGTTTCTATCTGAATACATTTCAATGCAGTTATGAAAGACAGAATTACTCATTCAGATTGATATTCTTCCAATCAGTGATCTTTGGTTCTACAACCATTACACAGTTTGGCTAAACTCTGTTGCCTCAAACTGACCACAAATGTAGGCCAGAGTGATTATCCAACTGAAATCTCACAGCTGTGACCATGACCACAGCTGTGTGGCATGAGGGTAATTTTTCCTTCTGGATACCTATTTCCATTCATCTGATTTGCAAAGCCAGGAGATTTTCTTACCTTTTCATGCCACACATCCCAACACAAAGCTCAGTGGAAAACTGCAGTGCGTGTCCCTGGACACTGCAGGCTGGCTGTTGTTATTACAGTCCATGTGGCAGTGTCCTCAGGTTCAACAGCCCCAGTAACTATATCCTACCCAAGAATTTATCTGCTCAGAATGGATCTGCTATTCACTTCCTTCTCAGCTGTAGGCTAGAGCATATCTGAATGTTAAAGGTACCTCCCCACACTGCTTGACCCCTTCACAGAACAGGGTCATACTGAATCCCATTTCAATATCCAGCAGCCCTCTGCATTTGATACCTCCTTGGTATCCCAGCTGCTATAGCAAGGGTCACCTCCCCTAATCCTATCAGAAGTGCTTTCATATGAACTTAAATAAGAGAATGGTCATACCAGAAGAACAAATACAAATCCTAGGAATTTTTACTCTACTTACTGGGGGTAAATATGTTGGAACAGCCACTTCCATCCATTTTGTCCACGTTGAATCATGTCGCACAGAATGCTATTTACAGAAACTTAAGAACTTGCCACAGGATAAACTGTTTTGCAGAAGCATTGTAATTCCCAGCAGGATAAGCATACACATTCTTTGAGTATGACAGTCCTCTCTTAGCACAGGGCTTTTAATTAACTTTAAAGCTTCAAAACTTGCAACAAAAAACTTACAGCCAAGCACTTGCCTCCCAACTCCAGCAAAGCAGTCAATTCTCAAGCCATGAGCTGAATGTAAGTAGTGCTATTCATGTAACTACAACAGAATCCACACCTATGTTGAGATGTCTTTGTTTTGGTATCCTAAAACTACTATTTAATAGTTCTTCCTACACTTAAAGCACTTTAGTTTGCTATTACCTTTTTAAGTGTTTCTAAAAACAGACCAGCCTTTTAGATATTTTAATCTAGTTTTCAAAATATAGATCAAAACCGTGGTTTTCATGGGTCTCTACACCAGTATGAGATTATTTGGCTTCCTATAATTTTGCTCTCCACAGAAAACATGTTCTGACTAAAAGCCTGCCTTTCTCCAGCTTATATTTAAAGACTCCCCTATACAGTTTTGCTATCCCATGTGCTATTCCTTGTAAATATCAAACTACAGTGCCTGGACTGCCTGCTGAGATGTAATAGATCTATACATATAGGCACCCATATAAACTATTTTAGTTCACAAGCTCTTAGAAGTCACACAGAAAAGTGGAACAGAACAATATGTTCATCATTTCTTCAAACTGAAAATTGTTTTTCCAGACCACATGCACACACACATGCCTCCCCTTTGCCTTAGCATGAAAAACTATAAACAGGCAATGCACACATCAGGGTCCTCTTTTTTCTCTTTTGCTCCTGGCTGAAATGCCACTGAGGTTGTGCTGAGGGCCAGAAACATAACAAAGATAGTGGTATGAATGTAGAATTAGGCTATAGAGTATCTCATGTCTGGAAAAACACAGAAAAAAACCTTGAAACTTACTCTCCTATCAAAAAGTAATGTGCCTCCAATCTTCATTCAGTACAAAATACATCATCCACAATGAAACTGAGCAAATACTGTGCATTCTCAGAACTGCCTGATAAGGAGGAGTTCATTAAGTAATGCAGCACATCCAGTACTTGCTGAAATGACCTGTACTGGTTCCAACCTGAAAAGAATTTGTCATCCTCCCCCAAAGAAAAAATCCAACATCAGGAATCCCACTGCACTCCAAAACCTTATAAAACGAAGCCAGGTAACTAATATCAATAATAGAAATATCCCCCAAACTGCACAGCAAAAGGAGTATTATAAACATCAGATACCTTTTCCCCTATCCTCCCTCATGGAAAACAGCTTCCCTGACTACAATAAACTGAAGCAGCTTCTGATCAAGAAACATGTGTGCATCAACAGAGTAACAGTGTGTGAGGAGAGGTCAGTAGATAAAGCAAGTCATGTAAATGCCCTGCAAGTCTGCCACTTTATCCAACATAGCCTTAGCTTGTCAGCAAAGCCTGGCTACTCCTTGCATGAAACACACCAGCTAGATAGGGGGTGGGGAGTAACAAAAAACCTCCTGCATTTCTTCCATCTTCCTCAAGAATAGTAGTATCTTCTTCAAGCTAGAGTTAGCAGAAGGTGCCTCTTCCATCCCTTTTTATTCCCATCCCCTCATGTCCTGTACTGAGTTTATCTTTGTGGCATTCTTCATTTTCCCCCCCGGATGTGGCCTGAAGGGGTCTAACAGTCACCTGAGATGCCTGGTTGCTTTGTGCAATTAGATTTTATATCACCCTGTAGTAAGAGGTACACAATCCTGTTTCACAGGAGAACACCAGGCAGTAGATTTGTTCATAGTCAAGTGCCCCATTTGCCTACTGAGTTTATTTTACCTGTGGTTTCACTCCAGCATATTTGCACACACCTGCTTCACAAGGGGAAGACACTGAGCTGCAGCCACACAGCAGTGCCACAGTTAGTCAGTCCCACACAGACCCAGCTTAGCATGGCCCCACACTGATGCAGCACTGCAGCTTCCAAACACAAATGCAACACTCATTCATTCACTTTTGACCTCATATGATTATCAGGACTAAGCAAAAGGTGAGTCTTAGGTAGGTTACAGAGGAATTAAAAAAATACGTAGTTAGCCTGCTAGTCATCACCTTCCCTTTGTGGAAAAAGGGGTAAAAGAGTCAGACTTGAAAGAATAGCTTCATGTTCATTCTTTTAAGTTGCCATTTGGAGGAGCACCTCTACCACAGTATCAAATACTGGCTATGCAGGAGTCTAGGCAGACTCCATGTCCAAATGCAGCATGAGAGGAGCTCATAAAAAACGTTACAAACACAACCTACTGCCTCTGCTAGCTCTGTACCTACCCTTTTCTAAGTACGTCCTTGGTGCCCAAGGAGGGTCCTCCTCAGCATAGGGATCACTGTACTCCACCACAGCTGCTTCCTCTTCCTCATAATCCTCTGGAGGTGGCGGTGGAGGTGGAGACTCATCAAACACTGCCTCATCCACAGGTGGTGGCGGGGGAGGAGTATCTGAAACTGAAAATAAGCAATAGTACACCCATGAAAATGTGTCTAGACCATGGTAGCAGGTTGAAATAATACTCCCTATCCCAATTAGTTGCGCTGGCCCAACAGTTACACCTCATGAAAATACACTAGAGACAGTAACATTCAGAGCAGGAAGAATCAAGTACCTCCAATAAAATTATTTCCTTTTCCCACCCTTTACAATTTCAGACAAACTTGCAGAGGCAGTAGAGAAGGCAGAATTCTGGCTATATACAGTCAAATCTTTCAACTCAAAGCAAAAGCCACATCCAGTAATAAAACATAGCACAATGAAGCAGCAAACTTACTGTTTTCTTGAACTCTGGCCACAAATCCCATTAGTGGTAACTGTGGAGTTACCTGTAGGATGGAGGGGGGAGGAGGAGCAAGGGATGCTGCCACAGAAATTAAAAAGAGAGAGGCATTCAGTTAGAAACACAACAAAGCAGCAAACAGGAGAGTAGACATCATCACCACTCAGACAGCGTAGCAGGCTGACAAGAAGCTGAGATAAAAAGACACATTCAAAGAAAAATGGCTCAGGTGGTTTAAGCATATTCCTAATCCTTTCTTCAAGGCTATTTCTCTATTTTTAAAATTCCCAACCCAGATCTTTTTCATAATATTAAGAAACCGTGCTGAAATATTTTCTGACTTGACTGTGAGATGCCCTTAGGCTAAAGTTTATTACTGCAGAATGTAGCACTCCATGGATGGACCTAACTGACAAATAGATCAAGAGGATTCTTTCCCTATAATCCTCCCCCTTTCATATCTAATTTACAGAGGTGACTAACAGCATCCACAAATACCTAGTAAAGAAAATGGATATAGCTTTTTTTCCCCCAAAATGTAGGCCAAAAAACCCCATCAAATGAGGCATTTATTTTAGGCAAAAGAGAAAAAGATGCCTTTTGAGAACTGTGCATATCTAAAAGATAGAACACTTCTGATCTTATTGGCAGAAGAGAGCACACTGTGCTGCTGCCAAACCACAGGGTTTATTCCAGATGTGCTGCCTTGTTTCCTTCCCACCTGACTTCACAGGCCACTGCACCGAACTCTGAACAGCCCTCCTAGTAGAGCCAGAAGAGCTGTCTTTGTACAATGTATGTGAATTCACAGTTAAAGAAGATACTTTCAGCCAGTTGTGGTTTAAGTCCAGAACGCAAGTTTCAGTTATCTAGTTAACAGGTTTTATCTGGGTTTAGTATCACTTTGAGTAATGCAGTAATATTCTTTAAGCCAGCTACAAGATTATTTTTCAGAAAGCACACCTCAGGTAAAGCACAAATAAATAATTTTCTTGTTAGTAGGTGGCAATGTGACATACAAAAAACATTTAATCATGTCCAAAAGGATGAGGGGGAAAAGGTCTACATTTCATGTACCAATACATTTATTTAGCTTGCAGACAGAACTAAATTAATTTCAGACTAATCCCAGAGCTGGTAAGAAAACTGCCAGGTATGATGTAGCATTTTTCAGAATTAATTCACATCATCATAGGAAGAGAAAAGAACTCCATGGCATTTATAAGTCATGTCTCAAAATTTCCTCTGTTTGCTTGTTCCAGTAACCACTATCTGAAGTGCCTTAAATTTCTTCTGTCACTCACATTCACATTCCTTTCACAACCACACACCATAAACAAAAAAACCCAACAGCAACCATCCTTTTTGTTGCAAAAATATCCTTGTACCTCCCTATAAAGCAAATTCCATTATCTCAGCACCCAATTGGTATCTCTTGAGAAAAACTGAAATACATTTCTGATTATAGTTTCTTTGACTTTAATTACATGACCTCTGAGAGTATTTATTTTTTCAAGTGTAACCACAAGTAGTTGGGAAAAGGATCTGGCCTTGCCTTTTTTCATGGCAAGAAATGGGAACTTGAAGTCCTACTGAGGAGCAGTAATATTCATGAATTCAGCATTCTTGTGCAATGGGAAGTCCCTGGTTTTTTAATTATATATGCTATAAAAATGTTCCGTTTCAAAATGGTTCCTCTATTCAGCATCACAGGGATTCACACAACACCTATCTATCACAGGAGACAATCTTCAGTTTCCTTGGTCCCTTCAGTGTACTTTGTTCCTGAATTATATATATTTCTTTGAAAGAAATAACAGGGCTTTCCTTGGAGAAAAATAAATTGCTCTAGACAAGCACGCCAAGCAAATACAAAAAAAATCCCTTAGTTTAGCTTGGGTTGTATAGTTTAATCAGATGATGCTAACACTGCCTGACATCATTCCTTGTTTATCTTAACCCTTCAGTTTGTGCTTCAGTCTCTGCATTGTGCAGGGACTATCATATTATACTGTCTCTATATGCTATACAGCAACTCTAATCTAGTTTTGACCTTTAGGAACCAACACAATAAGTATGTTATTAATAATGATTCTGTTTATGCAGTGCATCAGAAGAACTTTAATGTACCTCTGCTATCTCAAAATATGAACTAAACACCACCTTAAATGTGGCCTCACACCTTCCTTCCATACAGACCACTGATGGATTCACTACACAGTTGCTGTACATTAATTCAGAAATGCTGAAGAGCACCTGCCACTAGGTTGCTTCAGGCTGGTAACACTTTAGCTGTACAAATAGGGTGTAGTGCCACCCACCATCTCAATACTTACCCAGTTTCTCCCACAGGGCTTTTAGCCCGTGCTGAGCTCTATACTGCTTAGATACTGGTATCTAAGGCTGCAAAGTTAAAACACTTGTTAGGTGGCATGGCTGGCAAGAGTGACTTTGGGACAGACATATGCTGAGATCATTTAGGGTCTGCATTTCATAATATTTTTCTTTTCAGATGTTAAAAAGGTCTTACCATGAAGTAGAAAAATTATATTATCTTAGAAGTGGCATTCAACAGAACAAATACATTTCATCCTCTTGTCAAATGAATAAACAAACAGGACTATGCCAACATACTAAAAAATGGCACTGGAAATAACAGGACTTTGTTATTGCCAAACAGCCTACAAAGAACAAGAAGCCATAGCTGGCACACTCCTCTGCCTGTTGCAAGGTCCTTTTCACCTCTCATGTTTGTTTTCTCCCTCTCTTCAGGAATGCTGAGAAGTAATTGTGGCCTCTGTCCTGTCACTAACTAACCCTGCTCCTTACAAACACAACAGTGCCTCTGTTTTTAGAGTCTTCATAAATTATGCATGCTTGAGCATCCTCTCCTTTCAAGGAACACTCCAAAAAAAACTTAGTTTAGTGTAACTGCAAAGCTAATAAATTCTGTATTCTGCTAGGTATATTAAAAAAAAGTATCTTACTAAAACTGCTTATTTATATTGCATCAGATATGCCAGTATAATTGAAGTATTTTGTTTGTGATTTACAGTTCAAGTGACTAATCACCATAATCATTGTCTTCTTTCTGGGTACGCAGACTGAATTGTGGTTATGTAACTTATTTAAAGTCTATTTGGCATCTCCCATGATTACCTATTAACAATGCAAAGGCAGTTTGCAGAGTATTATCCTTTTGCTAAAGCAGAAATGCACAGCAGTTGTCAAAAACACTCTGGGTATACTGAAAATCCTCTTTATTGCAAAAGTAATCCTGAAGGGTTTCTTTTATTGCTATTACCCTTTCCTTCTTGCCTGTTTTCCCCTTCAGCCTTCAATGTGCACATAATGTGCTTAAAAAAATACCACATATTTCAGGCAACTGGGCTACAATTTGGTCATATAACCTGTTCTACTCCCCCGTCCCCAGCAGGACCATCCAATTCCTTCTCAAGTTCAGCACACACATCTCTCTGCAGGGCTGCTCCCAAACAGTAACATCTGAACCTCATCAAACCTCTTAAATGCAGATTGCAGCGCTTGACCTAATTCCAAGTTCAGTGCTCAACTTTTTAAAAAACCCAACCAACACACACACACCTTAAAACCCACCACTGCAACAACCACAAAACACCAACACACTGTAGTGCTTGCAAGTCAACATTCAGTCTTGCTGCATCTTCCTATAGATCTGTCAAAAGGCTCAGATAAAAGGCTGTTGCATTATGCTCACACACAGGACAAGCCATCCCTGTTACTATCTTGCTTTGTAAGGTCACCCATTAAAATAATATCCTTTGTGGGCTCAGAGAATGGCACAGCTCCCTTGCATCCCACGCCAAACACCATGGTGTCTCTAAGGTATCTAATGCTTACCCTTGTATAACAAGTGCAATTTATTGAACTGTCCATTAACCAGAAGGAAAAAGCACACAAGATAAAGACTGATTAATCAGCAAAGTCAAATGCCCATCCCACACCAAAGCAGGTCCATGGTATAGTGAAGGACTAAAGCTTGTCTAACAGGGACTGTGACATAAAAAGTAAATTATTTGTCAACAAAGCCAGTATTGTTTTAAGCTGCTTGCCTTAATGAAAGCTGAACACTCTGCACTTGCACTGCAGCTTTGGCATGGCTACCAGCAACAAATGGAAGTGCAAGGTCTGCAGTGGGGACAGAACATAAAATTTCAGAGACTCGAAGGTCATTCTCTGAATGACCACTGCTGAATTCAACGGGGCAGACAAGCTTTCCTACCTGGGTTCTGGTTATAAAAAGGTCCTCCATTCATCTGGTTCTGAAGGCTTGTCTGTGATGTGATGGAAGGAGGACGCCGATATGGCAAAGACCCCCCTATTGTCGGGGGGGTGTGTCGAGATGCAGGCCTGTTCATGCTGTAGAACTGAACTGGGTGACCTAGGTTAAAAAGGGAAATGTATTAGCAAACAGAAGAATGATGCCTGCCTTTTTTGTACCTGCACTCAAGTTTCAAAGGCTTGGAAAGGTTTCTGGTTTTTTTCTCTTTTAAGACAGTCTGCATCCTAGGAGAACCCAGCCACTTCAGCTGGCAGACTGGCTGCAGGGCACTGGATGTCTCAACAGCAGCACAAAAAACTCTCCCAACTGCCTGTACTCAGCACTGCTTACAAAAGCCAGTATGAAAATACAAAGGTGTCTAAGCTACAAAGCTTCAGAATAAAAGAAAATCATTCCCAGTTACCTATTTTAAACAATGGATTACAATAATTTCTTGTGAATTCAGTTATTTATAAACCTGCAAAAAATAACACTTCAGAGTCCTGTAATTAAGTCATGTAAACATGTAAAAACTACGCCATTTACAGGTTGCAAGGCTGTTACTTTCTAGAACTGAAAAACACAATACTATCTATCTTAGTGCTGGTTAGAAGATATGCAGAGAATCATCTCAGGAGAAGAGAATGTCAGAAACTGCTTGAAGGATGGAATAAATGAAGTTATACTCAGAAACCCTCTTTCAGGGAGCTGTCAGTTAAAATAACTCCTTTAAAACTTGCTCTCTATTTTCATTACTTCCTGTACTCAAGTCATTAATCCTGAATCTAAGCAAGCAATAAATGAAGCAAGTTATCTTCTGTGCTCACATAAAGTCCTCTGGATTTTATACTGTATGTAACAGTAAGCTGGATTTATTATACCCACTTGGGTTATTAGCCCCCACAAACTACTCTGTCTCCACTATTTGTCCTAGAAGTAAATTTCAGAGTTTGCAAAAAAAACAAGGGATGGTCACTGTGGTTGAGGAGAAAATCAAATAGGGAAACAGAACAAAGAAATGTGCAGTTTTTTAAAAAACCCTGCATTGTCTCCACTACGTTTTGATTGCTTTGCAAAACTTCACACTGAGTCAGTAAATAAAAATGCCAGTTGTTTGCTCTGTTATTTGCCTCTAAGAGCAAATCCATGAATTAGAGATTCACAATCCTCCCCTGCTTTGTGCAGACACATATTATTTTTTAAAAATGTATTTTTTACAGATGAGGAACAGCTAAGAAAGTCTCCACCCAGTATGTGAGCTTTTTCACATTTTCCCTGGTGCATCTTTCCAATGTCTGTCTCTCTGTTACTTAAGAAATTGGTGGTGATTGGAGAGAAGGGAGAAGAAACAGGGATAAGAGGTTTATAAGGATCAAAATCTACAGCCTCATAAACAGTGAATTATCCAGTTTCTTCAAAGCCATACAAGCAACCTCACTAATAGAACAGGGAAGCAAAAGATCTTAAAAATAGTAAGGAACCTGAAATTTCTTTTATGGAATTCTGAATGTGAATTTACAGCCATTAAAATATTAATCTCTGCTTGATCTTCACTTGTTAAAAATACAGAAAAATTAAGAACTGGGATACTGACAGTGCATCAAAAATGGAAAAGTGATCGAGGCCCCATATGCCACAGCTCATCTGCTCAACATGAAAGTAGTTTAGACATCAGGATCATCTTCTGATACTGAAACTCATCACATTTTAGAAAGTTCTAGTCACAGTTATGGATTCAAGTGTGTTTTCTAATTTCATATGAGCCATAGCCCCTCAAACTAAATGCAATTTCAAGAATACTCCTGGAACCTGATGCAATTCTTACCAAGAGAAATGAACACTAATAAGCACACAAACCAACTCACACCCTTGTGAGCAGCCTCTGCTATACTGAAAAGTAACAAAGCATGCAGATGGCTGCACAGGAGTTTGGCTGACTAAAGGAGATCTGTACAATGCAGGTGTACCTCCTCATCAGAAGGTGACACAGGACAGTGGTGTGGTTGGTAACTACTACACACTACAACTTCAGCATGTGAAAAAATGAAAACTGCAGCACTGAAAAAAGGCAGGTGCAATACACACCCTAAGTACCACATATTAAAACAAAATGCTTTAATATTATTCTGCATAACAAAAACATGTATTTTACCTAATACTGAACACAAAAAACCTGCTCTTTTTATCAGTTCATTGAAGGGAGACTTGTCATTTAAAAGCATTGAAGAGGCAAGCCGTATAAATTATACTTTGCTAGATGCACTTTTTATTTATTCCATTAATGAAAGAGAATAATCAGACCCAGAACTATGAGTGCTGGTTCTCTTCAAACATAGCTATTCTATGAGGTTCTCAGTATCCACACAGAAATAACATTACAATTCAATAAATAATTACATAACTGTAAAAGTCATCAAATTATAAAATTAAATAATTGCTGTTTATAAAACTGGCACACCTTCAATTGTCTACTATTACCTTATGGTTGAGTAGTAGCAGATATTTCCTAGTTATAATTAAATTGTTAAAAACAAATATTGATCACTCCTGCTGAAGTAACTTTGCAAAGGCTTGGATCAAGATCACATCTGGGTCCACCTGCCCAGCAGCTGGAGCAGACACTCACCTGCAGAGGGTGTGGAAGAAACAGCGGGGGGAGTTGGAGAGGTGAAGCCATCAGCAAGGGGCTGAGCTCCTGCAGCAGCAGCAGCGTCTGGGGCAGCGGAGGAGGGGGCAGGAGCAGGAGGAGTGGGGGCAGGAGCAGAGGTAGCAGGAAGGGGAGAAGTGCCAGCTGAGCCAGCAGGGGCTAAGTGAAGAGAGGAGGAAGAGGTGGAGTTAATAAGGAGATATGTTAGCAAGGATTAGAGAAAGCCTTTGACTATTCAGTGTTAGCTATTTATTAGCTGCATAGTATTTTAGAATGCACGAGATGAGAGAAGAACAATGGAGCTGTTAAAGAAAGGCTCGTTCCTATGTAGATGGTAAATGAGGGTCAAGCAAATCCACTTCTTTTCAGATCTGAAGGGAACAACCCAGAACTTTTCACTGAAAGGTGCTACTTTTGAAAGATGTCTTTACGTTTTGTTATTTGTGCTTCAATCTGCAGCATGGTCATCTTTAGTTTTTGTATTAACTAGAAAATATAAAGAGGAAAGCAAAAAATTTCCATCTCTATTGCAGAAGCACCCCACATATTTCAGATCACACTGCAAGCCAACTATACACTCTTCTTCACTGAAAGGGTTGAGCAAAGGGAAAAGAAGTACTAATAACACTTCCTGTTTCTGGAAAGACTGGGGCCATTACACTGAACTAGTATCTCTCTGTGACAACTCAGGCTTGCATTAATGTACTAAAGATTTACTCTGTGCCTGCCTCTCATTTCATCTAATTTTCTAAAAACATGCTTCTACATATCTGCATAAACAGCCAATGAAAAAACATTAATTTGCTTAAAAGGACAATGGAAAAGTTTCCCTCAGCCCACTGAAAAGGTGCTGTGTCCTAGCTTGTCACATGCAGGCAGTCAAGCAAAAAATTCTGATAAACCAATTAATACATAAAAGGAGCACAACAGCACATCAGGCATTCTCAGAAAAGATACTACTTGATTCAAACTCATATTATCAATAGCAATGAACTCTGAGGCTTTCCTTGAAGTTTAGGAAACTGCAAATGCTCAAGGTTACTGTTGAGTCAGAGGGAGGAACAGCAATTCCATTTACCTGGATAGACACTAGGAGGAGATGGTGTGGGAACAGCAATGGGAACACCTACACTTCCACTTCCACTGTTCTCTCGACTGCTGCTCCGACTGCTTGGGTGGCTTCCTCCACTACTCCCACTGCTGCTGTAAGAAACAAAATAACCAGGACATGAATATGCTGCTGTGCATGCTGAAACATAAGATCCCTCACATAGTACCTCACTAAATCACAGAAATAACAGGGAACAAGAGAAAAGAAGAAAGGATGATGTAAACCTACATCAAACTGAATTTTCCAAAAACTCTTCACTTTGACTACAATAGAGCAAGTTTTTCAGTTACTCTTAGTGAACTTGCCAAAAAATTAAACTCTTCTGGAACCCTGTCCATAGTACATCATTCCAGGATTATTAAATGCCTACAGACAAAATACATACATTTTTCCTATAATTTTAAAACATGTGGACTACTTGGACTGTGATTCATACGCTTTCATATGAGAAAGTGCAAGCTAATGAAGTAAAATTCAGATTTCTTATATTTAAAAGTCTATCTGTTTAGCCATCCTCAAGTACTTATGATGTTTAAAAAGTAAAGATTTCAAGGGTAGTATTTAGACCTATCACATCATGAAACTTCTTATTCTAGAGAAAAAGCTAGTCTTCTGCAGAACCCTTGGTAAGGCATTTCAGCTTTATTCTGCATTTGAAATTATGAATATCCTCAAAATACTATGCTGCAATTTCAGCTACTCAGTCTATGAACATCAAAGGCTGTTCAAAAACGTCAAGTATGAGCATACTGCGCAGCCGTTCAACATGTAGAAGGCAGGATGTATACAAAGTCCCCAGTTTTGTAAGCATTTAGTAAAACAGCATCACAGTCTAGCTCCTTGAAAGACTTCACAATGTTAGTAATTCATTAGGTATCGTAACCGTGAGCACTAACATACAGGTGAATAGAGGGATTAAGTGGATAATCTCAAGATAATCCACTATTGCGGTTTTCTCCGCGCTGCTCCCCTCGTGCCGCGCGGGCTCGGGGGCGGCGCGGCGGGTTCGGTGCCGGCGGCGCGGCACAGGGGGTTCGGCGTGCCGGGGCTGCCGGTACCTGTAGGTGCGGTTCCTCTGGTTGACGGAGGCCGTCCTCACGGGGCTCTGCTGGGAGGGGGCCATGTTGCGCGTGGGGCTCGGCACGTAGTCGTTGGGCACCACCGGGGGCCGCACCGGCTCCAGCGTGCGATACGGAGAGTGACGCCTGCACGTGGACACAACCAAGGATTTTCCATTCTTTAAAAGGCAGCTAAATCACTAACACAAGCTAAAAAAAAAATGGGCGTTTTCTACAACTTTGTGGTACCTACTTTGTAGGATGATAAAAAAATAATTAAGGATGTTCTTCATGTACTTCAGTCTTCCTGTTAATAAACTCTGTGTTGCACATCCCATTCTCATTTAAAGGTAAGCCATTATCTTGTACCACAATAAAGCACCATGGTCTGTATGTATATGCATAATCACATACCAGCAAACAGCACGCATCCCTCTTACAACACATTTTCCTAAGGTCAAAGTCAAGTTCATAGACTTAAGAGGAAAGCACTTTTATCACACACAGCACAAATAATTAATGAAGAGTGCCTTGTACTAATTTTTCAGTTGTTTAGCACCACTTGTCAAAGCCAACAGTTAATGACATTTTACTCTAAAGCACATAGTGGTAAGTGTTCTGCTATGAGAAAAAGGTTCCTGTTGGGAAAGGCTGATGATGCCCACTGTCCTCTGGCAGAAGCACACACATAGAAGACACGAACAGTGTAAGAGGATGAAGACCTAACACCTCTTGATCTTTGTGAATGCTTAAAATAAAACCAAAAAACCCTCATGCTACAGAAAAAGAAGGAATCTTCCCCCTTTTCCCTTCTGTTCACCAAAGCCATTTACCCATTCAGTAACTGCACTTACCCAATAGTTCCTTTTCCTGACATTGGTGGACTTGGTGGCTTCTGGGTGGGTGGTGTTGTACGAGGAAGCCCACCCATCTTCATATTCTGTGTGCTGACCTGCAGGAAAGAACGGGGAAAGAAACGGCCTTCACTAAGCTCACGTGCTGGGGGCAGAGACACTGACAAGCCTTTAGCAATTAACTCTAAGTAGGGAAGGCTTAAACAAACAAAAAAATTGAGAGGCCATGCGTTTTATATGCAATTTCCACTCTGCTAGAAGTCAAGAGTTGCGCTCAAAGGACTCTTAATTACACAGAGGTTTTAAAAATTGTATATACAAAAACTGAATTTGCCTTCAGGCTATCACAAACATGAAGTCACTGACAATAGGGACACTGTACCTAGCTTGGCTGAACCTCCCAGTCTTCTTCTGAGATAAAGGCAGTTATTTCACATTGCACTACTCAATGGTAAATTTGCAAAAACATTTTTGAATACTGTTCAGAAACAGTAAAGCTTATCTAATAGGCCATAATTTAATGTGATTTATACAGAAGTCAAAGTAATCTATAAATACAATCCATTAATGTTTTAATGGTTTCACAGCATGTACTTCTTTTAAGATAATATTTATTGTAAAAATATTAGTTATGTACATGTAAACATAGAGAGAAACCTATATAGAGAAAACCACAAAGATGCACCTTTTTTCTCCCCTCACCAAACTAGCAGCAATTTAATCTCTAAGAATTTATAAATAAATGGACAGGGAGACAAATATTTAGCAGTGATGTGATGTAACTGCGGTTTGTCCATTTCCCCTCTCTCAGGGTAAAAATAATAATGAAGTAAATTTTACATAAAATAATTTACTCTAACTTCTTTCAAAAACTCATTTGCATTCCTGACTGATTGATCAATTTAGGAATCGTAAACAATTGTTACCAATGTAGGCCTTTTGCTTCTCTCCAGTCTGCCAGCCAAGCATAATTCTCTCAGTGCACGTGTCCTTACAAGAATCACTACACGGTCTGCTTACAAAACAGCTTGGATTCATGAATGCTTAAACTACTGCTTAGACAGAGACATTCAGCAAACCTAAACAAGTATGCTTACATCCCCTTCTCTGTTCTTCCTGTCATGCTCTATTTCACAGCGTTTCTTCCTTCCAAAACATAAATCTGCCCCCACCTCCCATATAAAAATGAAGCAGTGATCAAGGCACTCAAGAGTATTTGCAAACATCGTTAAAAGCATATCACTCCTTTAAAATTTAACTATAACAACTCACTTAAAACCTTAGCAATGTTTAGATTTGTGAATTGATAAATATTGAACCCTGTGTGAAGAGTAATATATTCAGTATTCTAATCCACTGAATCTTGATTTTCTGGCTCTAAATAATCCCAGTGCTATCACATTTTCAATCTGCTGGGAGGAAAATAAGACCAAGCACTGGAAGTGGGTTTTTTTGTCAGATTCAAACCCAGATGTTTGGATTTAGTTGTGTAAGAGTACTTTGTAATGTCAATTTAAGACAAAATTATTTTGCAGAGCATTGTAAAGTCCTTTAAGCCAACTCTAAGCAACAAGAAATCTAAAGTTAATTCAAGTGAGGGATGAGGTAAGCACTGATCTACAACTACTTGAAGGGAAAAGGGTAGTGTAAAATGAAGTATATTTTATTCTATACACGGAACATTTAAGGAATAGCAAAATCTGTTGGTTTTTTTTTTTTTTTTAAAGTTGCAGCACCCCCTATATTTCCTCTTTCATTATACATGCCTGTTTCACCCACTTACCTATTTGAATTGTTCAAAAAAAACCCCACAAACAAACAAAATCCACCTAAATTAAACGCTCACTGAACTGTCACTTGCTGTATGTCAAGCAGCCCACTCAGCCTCTGGTTTTTGGATGACAGCGAACGAACCAGTCTGTGCTCCTGAACAGTCCATTTAGGTGCTTTAACCACCTACACTATTGTTTTGGGCAAGATGATTTAACCACTTTACAGTTTGTATAAATCTAAAGTTTATGTTAACTGTACAGTTAATATAACATCCCATATATTTAATGGCAGAGAATCTTATTATATTAAATCACTGCAAGAACAAAAATGAACTTCTATGCTTCCATGGGACTACAGCCACCCAAAAAGAAAGGATAGCTGAGGTGGAGGATGCCGTAACATCCCACCACATACAGTAAAAAGCGGAGGTAATACTTGCCTGACTAACACAGAACTCCAGTGATTGCTACATAGTTCATTAACACTGCCAGTAAACATATCCTCGACACAAGATGGGAAAAAAGCTTCAGAAAATGTGTCCAAACAAAAAGCAACCCCCTTTTAGCTCAGAAACTTAGTCCCAAATAAGCTCTCCCCAAAAACAGACTAAACTGAATGAGAGGGAAATGCACTGACAGTAAGCTTAGTTTCAGGGGTTTTGAAATGACTTCTCAACATTGAAATTGAAATGTTCAAAAAGCAAGTAATTAAAACTGACAGGGTTGTCTTCAAATCTGACAGGACTGATGGCTTTAAGACCAGCTACCCTAAATTAAACAACCCTATGTAAGTAACTTCCCCTTGACTTATTGCCAAATAATCACAGAAGACAAATTAAAAATATAAAATTATTTCAGTGTTTCTGATCAAAATGGACAGATCTGTGGAAATAAAAGTATTCAAGGCATTAAAAGAAAATCTAAAACTATACAAGTTGCAACTTCAGCTGAGATACAAATATTGTAATGTTTCCAACTGTCTCCTATAACAAATTCTACTCGGGGAGCCAAAAAAGGAAGGCCATTAATGCCCTCTCTCTTCCAAACTTCACCCTACTGCCGTTTCCATTTTGCACATATGGTTGCAAACATAGTTTCCATAGACAAATCCTTATCCACACACATCCCTCTTACAAACTCCTAAAATCCGAAGCAACCACTAGAACTCCAGGTCGCATTTGCTGTCAAGTTCCAACAATCCATTTTCTGGAGTAAGCTGGTGTTTGCCATAAGTTGCATTGTTTCTGACATCATTTCCCCTGGTTCTGCACAGCTGGAACTGCCCAGATGCAGCTGATTTAACAAGAGGGTGAAAGCAGAGCACTGCATCTCTCTGTTGGTGGTTTGTTCGACTGCAGGACCCCACAGACCTAGGGCTGGTTTCTAGTTTAAAGGTTGCAAATCATTTTAAGAAAACACATGGCAAAACAGAGCCTGCAACCAGAAACACTGAGCAGTATCTCTGCCTTTACCGGCAGGTAACCAACTGTGCTGAAAGCAGAAAAACAATGAGAGGCAATAATGGTTTGGGCACAAAGCTCACTGATATGAAAACAGCAAGACAACCCTGTGAGCAGACAAGAAGGGCACAGGGGCTGTGCAGAAAGCATAAAGGGATTTTTTTCCAATTCTTTTTTGCCTCTTCCCACAGAAGAAAGGTAAAAAAATTATTACCAACTGAAGTTACACGGTGGCACACCAAATAATTCTAGCGAGATCTTTGTTAAGGTCTACCTTGCAGAAGCTTTTTATACATGAATTAGCACTTGCACTACAGAAAATAATGTCTTCTACTAAAGCTGTAACTTTTGTCAGTAGTGGAGCTGGAATTGCAAGTTTTGCTAAGGAAGAAACTGCAGAAACCACTTAAAAAGAAGATCCTTAGTAAGTAACACATCCTGGAGGATACTCTGAGATCCAGCCCCTCAGTAACAGCCACACAATGAATTGTAAAGAAATGGATCCCTATGGACCATTCTGTTTCAAAAGGGTACAATGGTATTTAATTCTATGTTTTCTATATTGAGCTACAGTGCCAGTTTTAGAAAAGTACCATCTGATGACTTTAAGACACAATACAGAACTGACCAGAGCCCTTAGAAAAACTACCATTTAAACTTTTTTAATAATTAAGATGTATTTGTCCAATCTCTATTTTTAGCAACTAGTTTTTCATAGATTCCAGTGATTCAATCACCACCTTATGGTCCAAAATATATGACTGAGTTTCCTTCATAATTACATTTTTATAAACATTTAACATATTGAGTTTCTTTAGCATTCCAATGTATAAGAAATTTTTAGTGAAATAAGCTGATTAAAACTGATAAATCCTGCAGTTCATTCAATTTAATTCTTGGGAATGTTTCCACAAGCAAAAGAAAAAAATAACTGAACAAGAAGTGCAGAAATACATAGTTGGTCAGATATAAGAGCTGGTCAACAGACTGCAAAAACTATTTGTACCCACGCCCTGTATTTATGCAGCTGTGAGGCTTTTACCTGCAACAAAGCTTTCAATGCACATTTTGACTTTTCTGAAGAATATCTCATTGTCAGTTCAATTACCAAAACCAGGTGAGTTTTGGTTTTGGTTTTTTTTCCCTTGGTTGGTAGGGTTTTTTTTTCCAAAAATCCTGAATACCAGATATTCCACAGACTCAAGCCTCAGGAGCTACTTTCTAAAGCTGGACTAGGGCAGAAATTTTTAAATGGTACTATACTGTCACTCTGTATTTTCTAGAACTTTCAGGATGTTAAAAGAATCATCTTTTGCCCAAAATCAAGTAAGAAAAAGTGTCCCATCAATGATGGTTCATGGATTATATTCAGAAACTTCAAGCAGCAATTTTATATCCAATTCCAGGAAAAAACAAACCAGAGCTGAATGAAAACCACCTTCCCACGCCTTGCCTCAGCTTGTTAATGCTACAGAGATGATGAACAGATTTTTGGCCCATCATCTGCTACCTCAAAGTAAATTCCTTTGCAGGCTGTGCTCAGCCACTGAAATACTTACTGTGCATGCCTATATGCTTCTCAGCTGATTAACCAGTTTACAGGGAAGTGAGGAGTATAAGTTTCAGCCCTGTTATGGCAAATGACCACAAGCAGAAGCTCCAGCAAGTGAGCCTGCTTGTTTTAACAAATCCACCTGTGTAAAGTAATGGAAGAACCAAGTCTGGTAAATACAAAAAGGCTTAAACAATGTCATTATCAATTGATTTGATGACAGGAGATGCTACAGATACTCCTCTGACTTGTAATTGGAATTTTCTTCAAAATCTGTTAAAAATTTAAATTTAAGTTACCCAGACACAAACACAGTTAGCCCTGCTACAGTCAGTCGGTTTAATGTTGTAGCTGCTAGCTAAGACGAAGGTTTTTCTGTAGCCATGAAAAGCAAATGCAGGCTAAACACTTCATATCCAATCACTCATGGGTGAGGTAAAATAACCCCTCACACAGAACTGGGGTTACTAACTGCCTTGCAGTTTTATTCCTGCAGGCTGATGCACAGTGACTATAGTGAGACAAAGAACAGCTCGGGTACACCGAGAGATGCTGTGCTGCTTTTCACCTTTTTTTCTTTTAAACCCTCTGGTTTTGGCAATGAGAAGTTGATTGACATACTGTGATTTCTCAAATCAAAGTTCTGATTAGGTTCACTCGAGTAAAAATAAAGAAATATTTTAAGTGGTGTTATAATGAAAAATATGATTTTCATTCCAAACCCAAAAATAGAAAAAAAATATTTTCTCTGAAAAGCTGAAGACACTTATCACCACTGCAGATGATGCACAGATATGGCAGTTCACACATAATCTATAAATATACAATTTTAAAACTTTTTTTAGGATAGCTATTACTTGTTTATAAGTGCAACTGCAGAGAGCAACAGAGAAAACTGAGTTTGCAATTTACTTTTTTAAGAACACCGAGAAATCAATTATCCAATATGCACTGTGTCCAGAATAAGACATATTCGGCATCAGAAGTAACTATTTTGTGTAGACAGACAGTAAAAGCCAGGGAAAAGATATATTTTGCCATCCTCAGATTAAAAGCATTTAAACCCATGTGAGTTGAAATACTATATGCCTCACACACTTACCTAAAAACAAATTTCAAATTACATGTGAGAATTCTCTCATTTATTAAGTTTCCCATTGTTATCATATGTGCTAAATGCACTTAAATACTGACTGAAAGTACCACCTGGCCAATTTCACAGGGATATATACAGAAATACCTGGGTTTGACAGGCAACCTTCTCAGAAATTTGCAGGATTTTCTTTTAGCTTTTACCAATCACAGAAAATACTAAAAAATATTTCACATCAACCTGGAACTCCCTGTAATTCATACACTCATACTACATATTAGCAGTCTATGTTCTAATATACAGTTCCCTCTTTAAAACTATGGCAAGTGCTACTGAAAAACTTTCATTCCCACTCTTCCCAAACCAGCTGCACTTCAGGAGGAGGATGATATCATACTAGTCAATAAAGGCTATCACCTATCAATTAATTAATGTGCTATGAACTCCAGCATATCATATAATTTCATTTAACTGCCTGTCTAATTGATTTAATGCTTTTTATTGATGCTTCTGCAGCCACTAAGACTACTAACATTTAAACCTCTAAGACGCTTGAGAATCAGACATACTTCAGCCTGAGTTCTTTGATGCCCTACTCATTTGCTATTCAACTAAATAAAGCACTTAACTTGTTAAGGGTTATTAATTATTTTACACAATTATCAGATTTGTGAAAGTTTCCATATGAGTGCCTCTCAGTATTTAAATACTGCTAGAAGTTTTTGAAAAAATTAAGAATACTGCAACTTTAAAAAATAATATACAGATTTGAATTTGTTACACACCTTTGGGATCCCATCATCTGAGCAATTTCACACTGAAACATTAAGCCCAATTAAACCATGACTTACACCGTATATAGGATAAAAAGAATATTACACAGGGGGAGGCTCGTATTCAGCTGCTATCTATTCACTGTATCTTTTTGCCTACACAACATCCCTCTTGCAAATGATCCGGTAGATATGCTGAAGACAGTCAATATTTTGCTACAAAGCTTTTAAAATTAACTGTTACCTTCCTTTCATAAACACATCATTTTATATCACAAAATGCTTATCTGCAATTAAATCACTCCACAGAAGTTCTGCTACAAAGAAGGGAGAGCAGGTGTTGTTCTAAGCAATCAGTAACATGATAATCATCTCCCCGTGTGTAATAATCTCAGAAGAAGAAGAATGGAAATCCAGCCCTGGGGTTTCTTACCTTAAATCTAAGCAACCACTTAATGCATAAATGGAGCAAATAAAAGAGGTAAGGAAAAAAAGCATTGAAAGGTTAGTTGGAACTTCAGGATATGAAGAGAAAGGAAAAAGAAAGAAAAAAGTTAAGCATTCAGAATTAACAAAATAATGTATCAGTAGATCATAGAAAGAGTGGTTAAAGCAGAATGTCATGAACAAAGGATCTTCGAGCTGAAACTTTTAATATACATTGACCACAAAGCCTTTAGATTAATACTTTGAAATTAATGTTCAAATGCTTGTACACTGTTTATTCAAGTTCTTACAGTGCTAGCAAAAAGGCAGCTTCTTTCAAAATGGATCATGAGATCTAGATGGATTAACTTCAGAGATTAACTTATTTGAGCTGTCAAAGAATAGCCTTATCAGTGAGGCTGAGCTCACTTAAATTGTTTACATGCATTAGCACATTTACACCTAGCTGAAATAGAAGCCTCTAAAATATTAAACTAATATATGTTCTTTCTGAGACAAAGTGTTTAGTTAACTTGATGTCACGAGGTTTCTCTTGAACAAAGATCAAGAGCAAATCATTAAGTCTTGTAAGAAGTACAGCACTCTATATGGATACTGCACCACATATCCACATTTTCTAAGGTATAAATTAAGACTTTAACCAACAGTAAAAGCTTATTTCAAAGCCTAAGTGCTAGCTTTTTGACACTAAATCCTGCACCTTACTGGCACAATACCATATATCTTCTTTCCCCATAATTTCTCTTAAAAATACAAGTCTTTCCATTTGAATGATCTGTTTTCAGTTCAGTTAATCTAAATGTATCATTAAGTTTCTTACACTTTCTGTAACAACAAACATTAAATATTCAGAATCTCAGCAGTAGAGCATCCAGAGTGACTAAACTGTTTCATCCATTTAGAAGATAACTCTACTGTATTAAGAAAGAAACATAATCTGATTTACTAGAAAATCTCCTGTCTTTGATCAATGAACCAATATGGTCTGTGCTTCACAGAACTACACTGGAGAACCAGGTTGCCCTGTAGTGGCCAGTTACACTGGAAGGTCCCTGAGCAAAGACCTCAGCAGCACTGCCTGACAATTACAGTGCCTTAACACACACCCCTCTGAATGGATCACCTTTTTTTCCCCCATCCTCTTGACTAAAGACCTCTTTGGAGGGAAGAACAGATTAGAATCCTTTGTAACATGAGAAACATTTGAAAAAAATTGAAAGCAAGTTTCTCACACAAAAGGTGCTTTAGATTTTTGCAGCATTGTAGCTTCAGGGCAGGAAGATGAGGAGGGACTGCTGGATGATACAAAGGCAGTTGAACTCTATTACACCTATTATGAAACCATATTGTAGAGCACCCTTTCCTGAACATGGTATTCACTGCTGGTTCAAATTTCTGAATGGAAGAAGTAAGATGTTCAAGTGCCTATAGTACTTCTCTCAGCATGGCATCCCAAACTTCTTGGCCATGGATCCTCCCTTTTCCTCCTGTATTATCCTCAGTTCAGTTTGCCATCTTTCTCAGGGGTTGCAATGAATGCCTGCTGCATTAGCATTCTGACTGTTCTGAAAATACATAACTCTGGGTCCGAGTTAGAGGGGAGGCCCTACAGCAGAAAAAGGACAAAGAATGCAGACTGAGGCACCCTGATGCTAACTGGAACTTTAATGCTATTTATGCAATAACTCCTTCTGAATGCTCATTTGAAGGGAAAAGTATTACAGCTGAAACAATAAAGACCTATAAACAGGCAAATTTAAGGCTTCTATCTCTTTTATTTTTTTCTCTCTGTTCTACAGCCAGAGATGTAGTAAACTAATGTGTAATTACACAAGCATAACAAACCCAACAGGTTCATAAGCACAACTGGCCACTTCTTCCTCATCTGCAAGAGAGTTGTTCTTTCCTCTGTCCTAAACACAGGGTTAACCTGATTGGAACACATCCATGATTCTAAGGATAGCATGATTTCAAGTTCTCTGCTTATTGCTTCACAAGTACACAACACTTCTTCATTTTCTATATAAAAATAGTGCATTGCCAATATCATTTGTAAGATGTTCCAAGTATATCACAAACGTAACAAATGGATGTAAATGCACATTCCAGTCATCATCCATTTGATGAACTATGTTCTTTCAGAAGAACGTAATTCATTGCATCACAGTGAGTATGACTGCTACACTGAGGTAAGTGGGATATCAATTACAGCGATTTAGAGCCAGTGCTAAATAAAATTGTGCTGCAGAGCAATTAAAAACTATTCTTTAATGAGTTCTAAAATCATCTCCTTAAAACAAAAAGTGATTATTAAAATATTAGCAACAGCAATCCTACAGGTTAATATGCTCCATCCATATCCAGAAGGAGTTCTGCTGACCTGCATAAATTTAAAATTTGTAAGAAGATTTTAACACAAGAGTGATAATAATTTCCTGGTCAAAACTGTAGTTATTAATGTTGGTGGGGTTTTTTTGTTTGGTTTGGTTTTCTAAATCAAGCTTAAAGAGTCACTTGTCTTTTTTGTATCTGCTTAGAGGTTGACTCTTCGGGTGTGACTCTCGTAACAGACAGGATGCCAAGAAGAACTTGCATAAAATTGCTTGGGCAAGATATTTAATCAAACTGTTCAGAATTTGAATTTTAAGAGCTAAGTTAAACAACATACTGACATTTAAACAGCTGTCCAAGCAAACAATTCAAATAGAATAACACAGATAACCTAATGCAGTTAGGAGTTAGGCAAAAGAAATTCTGGTGGTTCTTAGACTGGAAGAAGCATCTTACCTTACTACTACTTAGCAGGTTTACAGATATGTTAGTTTGTCATGTAAAAATGACACCACTTTGTGTTATTTACCTTTAATTTCCTGGAACTTTAACACTGTCAGTGTTCTCATTTCCGTATTTGTTTTCCTGGCAGCACAAGTTAACAATGAGCTCACAGCTGCTAAGACTGTGTTTACATTCAGGATGTGCTTTTAAAAATGCATATCTAATCTCACATGTGGTATTACTGCTGTTGTGTATGCTGATCTAACAGCCACCAGTTGTGTCTCAGTCTGATCTTTGCCCTGAAATTCCTTCTTTTTTTCTAGTCTTAAAAGGGAGAACCAGCTGGCTTCAAACTTGGCAGTGATAGTCCCATCCCAAAACCCCGTGTGGCACAGAAGTTGGAGAGAGCTCACTTTAACAAAGCGTATCACTGGGTTTGTGTATAACTGACTCTGACAGAAAGAAGAAAAGGGAGCACATAGTACCTCTCACACAAACCTTTTCTTTGGGTGAGCTTTAAAATAAACTGGTGGCAGTTACAGCTGGATCATACTTTGTGGTGCTGATTTGGGCAGGAAAGTGATGGTCATTAGCCTTTCAGCCCCCAGGTGTATCCCTAGCAACTGATTTAAACAATAACAGCAGCATCACAAGGTAGCATTCAGAAATATTTTAAAAGGTGAGACTCACAGTCCCAAGTATCCTAAAATAAGATTCAGTGGGTTTGCAAGGTTTAGAAATAATGGGGCAAGAGAAGGGGAAGGGGCAACTGGAAATCGGACAGGACTCTTCTTACGTTTATAGGCACACTGTCCAGGCAAGGAGAAACTGGTATATTATCATAAAAAACATCAGATTATTTTGAAAATATACAAAGACAATGTATTTGCAGTTTGGCTGTTTTAACAATATCACCTACCTTCACTCCATGTCCAATATCATCTAGAATTGTATAATCAATAGGTTTCCTGATGTAGCGAACTGGTCGCTCCAGGTTAGCTGGTGCAATGATTTTGTGAGTTCTTGAGGTGTTTTTGTTTGTAGTCAAGATACCAATTTCTCTTCTAGCAACTTTCTCTTTGTGAATGTCCACCGTCTACAAAAGACGCAGTGTATTTACTAACAGTGGTATGCATTGGAATACAGAGTCAGTATTAAAAAAAATTCAATCAGTTCTAATGTTTTGAAGATCTCTACACTGTGCTAAACATATCACTACATACACTTGATTACATCACCTTTCTTCAATTCACTGTTGAATCTGCCACCTCTAAAGCCACAATAACTATGAGTTCTTTGGGTTTTCTGTTACCCTCACTCTTTACAGTTTCGCAAAATTCCTTCTCCTTTGCATTCTTAGTAATTCACATCAATTTACTGACAGTTTTATAAGATTTTTCATTGTCCTTTTTTTATTTTACAACTGCTCTCTGAGTTTGTCTTTGAAATAGGCTCCAACTAGACGAAGTATAAGGATACCTTCCCAAACCTTAATTTTATGACCTGAAAAGCAAACCATAAGCAGGTTTTCTTACACTGTAAAATTTTGCTGAAGTAGGACTGGTAATCGTGGTAGAATAAAATTTCACTCAGACAAATTGAAAGAAAAAGTATTTCAGTCATTACAAGTACTCATCACAAAGCAATTACTAGATTTTAGAGGGTGCTGCATACTAACTTATCCAAAATAAAGCCAGAGGTTAAGCCTAGTGCCTTCATTAAGGTCAACACTGAAAATCCCTTCCTTTACATATTAAAATTAGTACCACAGGAGAATCTTTGGTATAAGACAAAGCTCTGCTGAAAATTCATTGCATAAAAACATGTACTTGAATCTAATTAGGTAACAAGACTCAAAAGGTCTATCTATCCCTTCCAGAGAAATCCCTCTCTGCCTGGAATTACTTGCCTTATTTAAAACAAAAATAATTCCTTGTTCACAAAACACCTTTCCTTAGAGGAAATTTGCCAGAACTGTGAACAAACAACTTTAGCTACAGGATAAAAAACAAAAGAAAGAAAACAGCCAGTATAACCAGCATTAGGATTTCTAAACACTCAGGATTTCTTTTACCACTTCAGCAATCATGAATGGAACCAGAAACACTTCCCACAGCCACTAGACAGGTTCTACAGTATCTGAGAAACTGGTACAAATGGGAACTCATTTTCCTAACACATTTTTTTTCCATTTTACTTTCCTGTGGGCAGGGATTGGGGCAGTGGGGTTGGTTACACTGTTTTACCCTTTTGTTTGTGCTACTGATAGCAAAACAAGCAAAATAGAACCTGTGTTACCGTGTGCAACCATCATAACCTTTAAAATTACAATAAAATTAAAAATAAACAAATAAACAAAAAAACCCTCCCACTATTTCAAAGAATTTGTTTCTTCACATTATTTCCAGAGAAAGATTTTCACAAATACCAGGGGCACTATATGGAAGCTTATATTACTATCATCAAGATTACCTAGTATTTCCCAGCAACATACTTTCAAGATTTTGCAACTTTGCTAAAATTAAGCACTGAATACAGCTTTGTCAGGTACATTTCTGCCACCTCCAGTTCCACCTGCCTAGAACTGTAATGTTTCCACTAAATGTGCACAGCTATTCTTAAAATGAAGCTACAGAAAAATAGATTATTCAAGGTCAAAATACGTTAGCAAACCTCTCATTGGAAAGCTCCAGTGTTTTCAGCAATGATTTGAAATTTAATAGGGATATTTAAACTATCTGGGACACCCTCATAACCCCCCCCACAGACATAGCCAATATATAAACTCTGCAGAAATCCACAGTTCATAAAAGCTTAACAGAAACACATAAATTTCTACAGCCACTGAACAACTAAACCACCCTCCAAGCAATCTGTCAAAGTCCTTCCCAAAGCTCCCGGACATGACCAGGTCTATGTGCCATCCCCCAGCACAACAGTGCAGATCAGATCTTCACAGCTCTTATGGCACTACTGATGGGACAAGCACCAGTGCCAACAGAGCTCATCAACCTTCTCCAGGCCAGAGCACCATCAGAGGATTTTATCCCTTCTCTGTGCCAGACCTTTTCTGCGGCATAGTAGGAGATGTTCTGAAAGAGATGGTTTACAGACTTCTGACCTCATCTGTTGAAGAGTCAGAGAGCACATACTTTCTTGATAAGCTAAAGATATGTGATTGCAACATGTGTGATACCACTGTAGAATTCAACCTCTTCTTCAGACTTCATCTGTGATCTAGAAATGTCACTAGAGAACTGCAGAGGCATGACACTGGCTCTTGCATGTTCTTTGTCTCACAGGCCCATGATATCATTTGCTAGAATATTACAGAACTTCAGCTGCAAGAGCAGCTGCACTTCAAATGTACTGGAACATCAAAATCTTATGGGTCTGAATCTGGTCATTCAAAATGAGTTTATGCCTTGGATATTACACTCAGAGCCTTCATTTCAACCCCCAAATCAGGAAGAAAGTAATTAGTGCAGGGTTGGCAAGATGATTTCTTACTTTCTATTTCTAAAGCTACAGTGCTAAAACTCTGCAACTTTAAATATGTTCTCTCAGTATTTTCTTACACAATTTTCTATTAGTACAATGTCAGTACAGGTATTTAATGCACGTTATTGTAGCACTGGTATCTTGGCACTCTGGAAACCTGTTTCTATCAATAGAAAGTGTGCTTTTTCAATGGGAGCTGCAAGTACAACCAGTTTCCTGAAGGGCTATGGTGATCAGTCAGACATAACTACAGTAACAAACAATGAAATGCATAAAACCTAATTAAAACCTGAAGTTCATCTAACAGGATTTCTCCTGCATTATGCTTCAGAACATCTTGTTTAACTTAAATAGCTATGGAATGACTAAGAGTATAAAAACTGCATATAATTCTGGTCCATACACCTAAAATTGTATTGAAAAGCATTTTGCTGGCAGTTTTTCAAAAATTTCATTTTCTTGTTTAGTAGACTGCTGAAGTCATGAGATCTTAATACACCCATAAAACAGCAGAAAGGAACACTGAAGCATTCGATTAGAAGAGGAAGTAACAAACATTAACCTGCTACTGCAGAAAATGAAAACATTTATCCTCAACACATAGGTAATTATTACCTCCAGTACTAGCATAAATCCCTTAAGGCAGACAGGAGAACGCTAGCAGAATGTTTTTTCAGCAGTTTAGAAAGTTGTGCTGAGAAGTTTTCGGGTTAGAGCTGGACCAACAAAGCATGTGACTTGGAAAGTCTGTTAGGAAAAGGAAATGCCCTTCTATAACTTAAAACTCTGATTTCTAACATGAAATGTTGGAATTCTGAGAGCAATATTATGCTTTTTAAGTTTGGGGGGTTTTTTCACATAGCTCCATCAGTTTTGGCAAAAGCTTTTAAATGACAGCTTGTTAGAGTTTAGGCTCATTACTGTCATCTTTTAATGTGCTTTCCAAGATCCCTGCAGTAAAACAAGGTCAGCTTAAGGGGAAAAATAAGTATGAACCACTGCATTTTTTTTCTATTAGGAATTTTCTGGCTATTTTGAAACACCAGATTTCCATACAAAAACAGTCTCAAGAACTATAAATGTTAAAACAGAAAAAGCATTAAATAACTTTGGGGATTTCTCGTAAAATTCACACTATTTACAACTTCACTTACAAGGCACACAACTCATGAATGTTTTGAGAAATATTCTCTTCTACTAGTAAGCAAAATTTCTTAAAGTATAAAGTTAGCACTTGTGCTAGTTTTGGCTGGGACAGAGTCCATTTTCTTCACAGTATGAGGTTATGTTTTGGATTTGTGCAGCAAAACAGTGTTGATAACACAGGGATGTTTTAGTTCCAGCTGTGCAGAGATTACTCAGAGTCAAGGCCTTTTCTGCCCCTCATCCCACCCCACTGCTGAGTAGGCTGGGGGTGCTTAGGAAGTTGGGAAGGGACACAGCTGGAACAGCTGGCCCAAGGGACACACCACACCATGTGGTGCCATGGTCAGCAGCACCAAGGTGTGGGGAGGCTGCCTGGGGAATGGCTGGGCATAGGGCAGGTGGTGGTGAGCAACTGCTCTCTTTTGCATCGCTTCTTCTTCGGTTTTATCTTCCTCTCTTTGTTATTTTCCTTTTCCCTACAATTTATTATCAGTATTATCATATTTCAATTATTAAATTGTTTTTATCTCAAGTTTTCTCACTTTTACCCTTCTAATTTTCTATTCATAGCCTGGGAGGGGGGAGTGAGCGAGTAGCCATGTGGTGCTTAGTTGCCAGCTGGGGTTAAACCACAACAGCATTTTGAGAGTCTGTACTGCAGTGAAATTACAGAAATAAAACTCTTCACAAGCTTTCATTTCTTCCTCTTCTCAAAACATTCTAATTTAAATTTATCAATTTATTGTTGGTCTGTTAGTCTTGGCTTTTAAAAGTTTTAAAAACATCAATCTTAGAAGAAAACATTGTGTTATAGAGTTGCCTAATTCTGACATGTTAGAGATGTGACATTAATTGTCTCAAGTTGTATTTAATTTATACACAAAGAGATCATAATGCTCCAAAAATGCTGAAAAGCTACTTGCTTCATAAATAGGTAATATATATCGTGCAAAATTAGCCTTGCATTACTGTTTTTGAAAGAGTTTTACTATTCTTGTACCTTGAAAGAATAAGACAACTGAAAAAGGTTACAGCCTTTACTGACTTACCAATGCAAAGTCCAAGTTCACACGTGTTGCTCCAACCCAGCTCAGCAACACATGCTGACTACAGAGAAGTGCCAGTCTGCAGTCTGTGCAGTGCCTGCTCTCATGGCCACTATCATGGCAGTCAGCTTGCCCAGAGGATGTAGTGGATTTCTCCATCATGCAGTGCCATTGGAGCTAACTCATCACTGCCACTCATCTTAGTGGCAACATGCTTGTTTATATAATTAGAAGAGTTTTAAAAATTGCTTGCTAAGTAAAGAGAATCTATTAATTAAACCTGAAAACATTTCTCATCATACAAGTATTAAAATCTGAAAATCTGTCAGATTAATTTAAAGAATTTGGATGTTAGCAGAGTGTCTGCTAACTTAAAAGTTGTAACAATTTTTAAAACAGTGTAAATATTTATACATATGATCTGTGTTTAGGATTTAAATTCTTAGTCAAATATGAAACACTGCATATCATCTTATTCTGGACAAGGTTCAAGAAGACAAATAAGAACAGATTAATCAGCTTTCAGACCAAACCAAAGTAATAAGGGAGGCCCTGCGGAGAGACCTCACAAACTGGAGGACTGGACAATCACCAACCATACGAAGTTGAAAAAAGGGAAGTGCTGAATTCTGCACCTGGGATGAGGCAACCCCGGATGTACGTTCAGACTGAGGAATGAGATGCTGGAAAGCAGTGCCAGGAAAGGGCCCTGGGGGTCCTGGTGGATGGCAAGTTGAATGTGAGTCAGCAGTGCCCTGGCAGCCAGGAGGGCCAGCCCTGTCCGAAGGGACATCAGGCACAGCATCGCCAGCCGGGCCAGGNGGGAGGTTTAGGTTGGATATTGGAAAAAGGTTGTTCCCCCAGAGGGTGGCCGGGCACTGAACAGGCTCCCCAGGGCAGTGGGCACAGCACCAAGGCTGACAGAGCTCAGGAAGTGTTTCGACAATGCTCGCAGGGACATGGTGTGACTCCTGGGGATGAGACTGTGCAGGGCCAGGAGTTGGACTTGATGATCCCACTGAGTCCCTTCCAACTGAGCATATTCTGTGATTCTGTGAATTCTAATTTTTAAACCAATAGGATTTAATCACTTGCATAAAAATAGTTTCAATAGTAACAATTTCCTTATTCAGGATCTATATATAAACTGAAAACTCACAAATGATTATCAGCTTCCTTTTCAGCTCTTTGATTATGTTGGCATTTGGAAGGAAACACAGAAAGTGATATAAACTGGTGTTGTATCAATGAACAGAGAAGCAGAATATTTTATCTTATCAAGATAATCATGCCTCTTCTGGTTTGAGCTACACTTGGGAAAAAAAAAAAACAACCCAAGCACTCTTTCTTACTAAGTGCCAAATGATTTTGCTAACTCCTTCATTGGAGATTATGTGGAATTCTGAATCAGAATGAAAAGCAGGATTACACATTCAGATACCATAATCTGCATATAGTGTTTTCTAAACTTAAATACCAAGACGTACTGACCACAGCACTAATGCAATAATACACTGTGGGCAGATGGTAATTACCAAACTGTTTTCTGTTCTGTGTTACTGGTATCATTTCAAGTCAGACTGACTGAAATCATAATTTGGCAGTGAGGTATTATACCACCAGGCATTTTAAGTGGTATTTGTAAAAGTACACTAAACTATACACCCAACATAAAAAAGACCAAGGCAGTCTTCTGCAGGTTAGGCTAATTTCAGGAGAAGTGTAACAAAAGTTCTTGAAAATAAACTGTTAATTTACACAGACACTGTGTAAAAATAAATTACTTTTTAAAAGGAAAATAGCCATTGAAATCACGATGGATAGATAATCATCTACAACACTGGTATTACGTGATGAAAGCATTTCTGAACACATTAATTCAACTTAATAAAGTTCCTTGAACCAACACATTTTATGTATACAATATCCAGAATTCAAATACTCTCTGCCCCTCTAATATAATTTCTTCCATGAAGATTTGGGGAGCATCCAGAATGATGCAGGCTCAAAAAACATGAAACAACAACAAAAAAAACCCCAAACTATATTTTACAGTGATATTTAAAAAAAAAAAAAAAAAGAAGATAAAGAAACCACAGCACAACCTATGAAATTTGGCAAATACATCTTCATTAGGCGTTGAGTACTGCTAATTTAGTGCTCCATTTTAAATAACTAACCATTTTGTATACATGTCAGAGACAATCTAACATGGCATTTCAATCCGCACGAATCTCAGCTTCTCAGGAGGAAAAAATTTAAAATGCTATGGCTCTTTGCACAAAAGCTACTTCACAGAAACTGTGTGACAAAATGAATTTTCCACATTTACAAAATCTAAAAATCCAGTGAACTCAGCTTACTTTTATTCATACACTGTCTTTTGCATCAGGCTCTCAAACAGCTGAAATGCGTGTCAGCTGTCACTTGCCTGTGCAGAAGCACATACAGACACATACACACATATATACAGCACACAGACTTACACAGAGTAATTTGTGACATTTTCTGGGGGAAAAAAGGTGAATTTACTTGTCCATGGACTAAGAAGAAGAAAAGAAATCAAAAACTGCAGCTTATTTTTGATGCAGTTTGAGACAACTGAGGTAATCCAATGGCATACTACTAACACAAAGGGAAATCCTTCCCACCCCTTCCTTTGTACCTGCTCTGGATTCTGACTCAATCGGAGCCAATTCAGCCCATTAAACCAGCATAGAATTACTCACTTCTTTTGCTAGCTCAAACGTGAGCAACCCTTTTAGCACTAGCAAGTTAATAGATCAAATTGAACTACTTCTTTCCTACCTTGCACAGTTCCTACTTTCAAAAGTTTTTCTAAATACAACCATATTTTTATTTTCATTTATACTGTCACATAGATCAAGAAACCCTAGCAGTCAAAAATGTATTGGTCAATTAAGACACAAAATATTCAGCAAATAGAAAAATAGAAAGTGCTGTATCATTGCTCTTAATTTCTCTTTTGAACCGTCATTGGCTGGTAAACCTCCACTTTCTCTATCATTCATTCTCAGCCCATCCTGGCAGCCAAAATTCCCTCATCAGTGTGATAATGGAACATGGGTTCCTGGCTAGAGCAGCTTAGTTTATTGCTGCTCAGGAAAACTGCAAACAATGGCAGGAGTTCTGTGGCCATGCACAAACTGAAGCATTAATTTTGCCTTTTGTTCATGCCACTGCAAAGCACATTTTATTAAGAAAAGCCAGGAGCAAACTGTTTTTGTCATCTATGCTCTTGTCATTAGATGACAGTATTACAGAAACAGGAAAAGTAAAAAGATGACAAGTACTGTTTTCCACCATCCATTTCGTATTTCTTAACACAGCAATCTGATTTTACCATTAGCTATTTTTCTGTGCTTTTTACTTATGCAGAATGGCCCCCTCACCAAACAGTAAACTGGCTAAGAATACATTTAAGCTGTTATCCTATGGAAAATGCTCATACTAACTCTCTTATAAAACCACATAATGAGACCCAAACCCAGAATAATCATGAGAAGAAATGCATCTTTCCTTTTTATCCTTCCTATCTCTCTCATTCACAAAATGCCAGTTCAGAGTTGCTATGCAATATCAAGGGCAAAGAGGGGAAAAAAAGTTAGGAAAAAAGCCTCACTTGTGAAATGTGGTTGATTGAAGATTCCATGCGTCGCAGTTGGGATGCTTGGATATCCAGCATTTGGAGAACATTGTTGGCCAAAGTGTTGATCAGATAGGCTACGCTTGCTAATGACTGGGTTGTGTAGGCTTTGGTTTCTTCCAGGGCTCGCTGCTTATCTGCTGACTAAAAACAGAGAGAAAAGGTTTATTTAGTATAAAGTCTCTCACACAAAGAATCTTCACATTAACTCCTTTTGCCTGTTGTTACTGACAAAAGAATCGCAAGTCAAACTAATGCTAAATAAAAGTTATTATTTTTCCTCCTTTCTGTTCGTTCCACAAAAGACACTAACTTTGTATTTTAAGAGTTTCTGTACCTTATGAAAAGAATTAAGCTCATTTTCTCTTGAAATTAAGTCCAACTTTTTATTTTGTATTTTAGCAATTAACTTGAAAAGCACTTCTCCTACAATTTATACTATTTAGAATTGTTTAGTTTTTCTAAACTTGGTACTTCAATTAGAACTCCTAACAGCCTGCAAGGATCTGCCAAATACCATATCCCTCCCCTCTCCCAATTATTTAGACCTCATTTTTGTCACAAATGGTCATTCACAGTGAATGAACTATAATTAATCCCTTAAGATGGTAGCTGAATAAACTGAGAGGAATCATTTTTAAAAAGAACAAGGCTATGTTTTCTTTTTAAACATGCTTTGTGCTTTTTCACATTGTCAGTATTTTTTCCTAGTATGATCCATTCTTCTAGCAGTAGAGCACTTAAAAGTACTTAGGCCATCTATCCACAAGATATTGATTAGAAGTTTAAAAACATACATATATTTCAAGCAACATTATAAATAATAAGCTAATAATCTAGTTGTTAGGGTACTGTGTTTCCCCTGGAGTAATAGTTAATATCACTAAGATCTAAGTCAGAACAAAGAACACAGATTAAAGCACTGGTAAAACATACAACTAAGATAGCTAAGAAACTTTTCAGTTTCAAGGCTTTGGTATCCTCTGGGTTTCACTGTCAGGTGATGTTCAGCCCTCTCACAGGCTCGTGGTGCTGTTTCTAAAGCAACAATTGACAGATACTCCCTACTCCCACCTGCCACTACAACACTGTATTTCAATATTTCCTTTGCTTTATATATTATCCACATAGGTTGGGTATCAAGATTCAAGAAATGTGCTGTTATTAAAGACGTAGTATAAAATCACTCCATATCTTGGAGCACAAGCCAAATCTACCATCCATTTTATTATATGTACTTTGGGAAACACCGAAAGTGGATCTGTATTCCAGGAAAACAATTCTTACAGTCCAAGATGTTTCCTGAGACCTTGTAATAAGACTACTATAAGAAGATTGCTAGTTTTCAAGAAAAAAAAAAAATCCCACACATGAGAAAACAGGCACAGGACTTCAACTGGATGCTCACATGAAAGATATTCAATACTTTGTCTTTCCTGGAAACCTCCTGTGCCCAACAGCAATGGAAACTGAGCTGGCCTGTCAGGAGGCTACACTGGTACCAGCTCCTCATCTGCCAGGGAGGAGGACAGCAGCAGTTGCTGTTCATCCATACAAGAGTTCCCACGATGGGGCAGGAGGGGAGCAATGCTGTGGAAGGTAATTCTTGCCTGGCTGTTTCTTTCCCATGCAGAAGAAAACACACTACCAACAGAGGAAGGAACTGAAAATTTTAGGAGACAGCTCTCTCAGGGCACAGTATGATGATACTCTCCAAGAGAGCACACTTTTAAAAGCTGCCTTATATTCAGCTATAAAGAAGTTAGATAAATGCTATCCTATCCCCAGATCCCCTTTAAGAAGTCATGACTTTTAGCCAGCTGAATAGTACATCTTGTATATAAAAGGGCTCCAAACTCAGCTTAAGGGCTCCCAAATGAAGGAAGAGAGAACTCTTTACTCTGAAATTGATGGCTTATAAACACACTTTTCTTTCCCTCTCCCTACTCCAGCCTCGGCTCAGCCTGCACACACCACTTTGCAGGCACACCTACCACCACACGCTTCACAGCCATTCAAAACGCTTCTCAACGGCAGTAAGAAAAATGACCAGAAGCTCCTCAGATTTGCTCTGCAGCTGCTGACAATCTATTTATAGAAGCAGAAATTGCTGATTTCCATTAGCACACTGTACAGGCAGAGCAGCTGAATGTATGCCAGCATACACTATATTTTTTCATTAACAGCCAAAATGTTTGAGAACAAAAGGTAAACAGTCGATAATTTTAAATATTATGAGCCTCTGATATGGCTTTTCTGCTTTAAGAAGCACAAATATGAATATATATTCAGCACTAGTCCTTCCACTGATGTAATCTAACAGCTAAACTCCTGTCACCCCCAGTTCAAACCAACAAGGAAAAGGCTTCTCAATGTTCAAACACATCAAAGATTTCATAAAACAGCAATCCTATAAACTCATTTGGAACTGTTATTAGTACAAAAACCCGTTTGATTGAGAGATCTGGTTTGTGTATTTGACTAATAACTTAACAACCGTGACTCGCTCTCCATGCCTTTATACAGAGCCCAAAATTCTCTGAGGCAAAATCCACTCAGTTTGACACAGTGAAACTGGAGTTTGAACTTTCTTCTTTCATACTTAAAGATGAAAAATGTGTTAAATTTTCATATTAAAATAGTCATTTAAACCTACTACCATCAAGCTCTTTCACAACAACGCAAATTAATTAATGATAGCATTTTAAAACAATCATGTTTACCCTAAAAACTTTCAAGAGGTGAAAACTTGAATGACTCAAAGCAACTAGGACACAGTCTGAAAGACTTACAGAAAAATCTAAAGTTCCCCTGTGGAGATGTAACAATAATTCTCAGTTAAAATTTAACTTGATAAATTTAGTGCAAAATCTATCTTTTAATTTGAAAAGTAGATTTCTAGAGATGGTATCTTATCATATGCTCCTATGTAAGATGATTCCCATTTACATTCCCCATGGACACCAAATTGCCATGCTCACTGATACTGAGTACCTCATTATGTAAATAAAGGGATTTCTGCAAAGATAATGGTTTCAAGTGATCAGTAAACAAAATTGAAACATAATCCTCAGCAATATATATGATATGATACTCTGATCTTCATAACATCAAAACACCAGCCAACATGACATCATATGTGACCGCAAGGCAGACAAAAAGTTACCACAATTCTCACACACAACAAAATTCTCTAGTGAAAGATAAAAGTAGTAACTGGCCCTAATCAAACTGGTAAGACTCCCTATAGTAGTTTCAGTAACCTATGGAATACTGTTTCTGTGCAGAATACTGAAAACAAGAGAACCACATTCTGCCATGTTCACTATAACAACGAGTTGCCACCATGAATAATTAAGGATACTAACCAAAGACCTTGACGCCCTTCAGTAGTATGATCAAGCACTGGTAGCGAGTGTTTTCAGCGCCCTGACCTAAATTAAATGCCATTTTACTTTTTATGCATCTTTAGCACTTGCATATAAAATTAAGCATGCCTGTGAAAAAAATGGGCTCACAACATCACTCACCATGCCTAGGGAAGCAATGCTTTCAACAGTTAGATCAGTTTGATCTGTACTTTTTAAATGGATATTAAATTTAAGAAATCACAGCTATTGTTTGACAGGTAAGTCTTCTGCAACACTGCCAACATAGGCAGCATGTCATTCCTAAGCCTAACATATCCACCCATTGTGATAGCACTGTATTTGTAGGATTGCATGGTGGATTGAGTGCCTAATCTAGTTTATAAATAACTTCAGAAACAAATGGCTATTTTAAACCCCAGCCAATTCCATTATCTTCCCTGCCAAGCAAAACTGCAAACACTTGCCCTAGTAAAACTAAGTAGATGCCACAAATGAAGAGCAAATCATGTTACTGAATTATGGTTTGAGCAATTAATCATGGTATTATGGAGGCTCAGGTTCTACTTTAATCGGCAGTACCTGTCAAAGCAGAGGTCCCCAACAGTAACTGCAAGCTCTTTGCTGCAGTGAATTAGACCAGGAGGCAAGTCCCAAATGAAAATTATCTGATCCATAAATGAAATTGTAAGTTTCCCCTCATCCAAACCACTGCACAGCCACAGGAACACAAGGAATTATACCATCAAGAATAGAGGGAGAACTAACCGGAGTTGTTTGGCTTGTTAGAAAACGACATGTGCTGGAAAGCAGACATCACTGCAGTTCTGCCAGCCTTCCACTACCTACGGGTTTTTTACACCAGGACTGTACACAGTGCCTCATTATGTTCCCCTCAATGTTTTTCCATTAACTGTGTTAAGAGGGCTGTTTCGTTTACACCTCTTAAACTTGAAGATGTGGCTTCTCAGTGTTAACACACTGGAGTATCACAGCTGGATCATCCTCAGAACCTTAAAAAGAAATGTTTGGGTCACATCTTCTGTGCCCACGTTACGGAATTTCCATGCAGCAGCTCTGCACTTACTCTGTTGATCATTTTTCTCCACACAACGCACACATCAGGTGGTCCATGCTGAGTCACAGGGCAGCACCCTTTTCTCCTGCTCTCAGCAGTAAGTAAGAGCACCATTTTAACTCACCACACAGAGCTCACCTGATGCTCCTGCCAGCCACATATGGAGCGAGGGTGGTGTCAGCTGCTACTGGGACACGCTACCTCTGCTGCAGCAGGAAGTGGTACCCCATGCACCCAGACACAGCAGTAGCCACTGCTCTCCCCAGATCTCCCATGGAGAGTGTTTTCTCTTTGTGGAAGCTCCCAGTACTGAAACAGGTGGTTTGTCTCCACCGGAAAACAAAACAAACTATTAATTAGATGGAAATATTTCACAGGATAGATCCAGTCTGAGAGCTACAGCATAGACTACAGTGAGTACTCTATACAAAGCTGGAGCTTTTAGATAACAGGAGAAGATCAAAGCCATTCAAGTCAGCAATGAATGCACAGACTTCACATCCAGTCAGAAAAGGCATGTACTACACTACAGGGCAACAGTGTGTGCTTGCTTTCAGACACTGCAGAATTACCAACAGTTTCTACTTCCACACACACAGCTCAGGAACAATCACAAATGTTCACCTGAAAATATTTCTCGTTTTTCATTAGATTGTATAAAATAAATTGCTAGCATTAGAGAAGATGTGGAATTCAACCTACCCTACTTTTCATGTCAGGATGCAGAGCCTAGGCATTACTCTTTCTTCCCACTCTGGAAGTTCTGTTTACACTGCACAATTACATTACCAGATTTCAATAAGAAATTGCCTGGACTGCTGACTACGTAAGATATCCTTTCATTTTAGGAATTAAATGTCTCAATGTTTATTCTCCTGCCTAGGGAAACACAACCTTTTGTATTTATACAAGCAATAAAAACCCCCCCAAATTACAAAGAAGAAAAAAGTATTGAACAGAGAGTGTGGCACAGATGAGAGAATGAAACATGCAATAAGGTATCCAAAATGCCAAAATAATTTGGTTATATGATGAGCAAAAGGAAATCTTACATGCATATGGTGCCTAAAAAGCAGGGCTAGAAAGAAACCAAGAATTTAAGATCAGCCAAATCACAGTGATAAAGTCTGTTATACCACTATTATAGACTTGAATACTTTTGTATAGAAAAAGAGCTACTGATGAATGGAGAAATTCTTCAAGGAAACAAATGATGGGAGGCAACATGAGCCCCACATTAAGATTTACAGAACATCAACCCAACTAGATGAACCAAGAAGCGCCAGCAATGCTACCAAATTAGACAAAAAGGAGAGACTTCAAACACAGCAACGTTAAAAAAGAAAAATATGTTTCTTACGAATTGGAAAGACAGGTCAGAAAGCAGTGCATGAGAGGAAGCCCTGAATGCTGCTGGCGCTTAGTTTGTTACTGTAACTAGGTTTCTTTCCTGCTCTAGTTCTGAAAAAACCCCACAAACGTTATTTAACCACCAGTCATCCTCAGCTTGGAAGTTCAACGTTTTCAGTCAAGCTAACAAAACTTACACAACAAATTCTTTTAGATGAACAAAAAAGTCTGGAGCTATGAGTTGAGAAAGAAACTGTGCTTCTTATTACAGAAGATTAACACAAGTTGTTGCCTTCAATATCAATCTGACAACAAAAAATTCTTCCGAGATTAATACTTAATGTTGAATTGAAAGGAGGGGAGGATAAATAGAGCTTTTCATTCCTGAGGCTACTATCATTCACATCTGTTAGAAAAAGGAGTTCTGAATGGAAAAAATCTCAATTCATATTCAAATCAACTCTTTGGTGTCCAATGCATTTATGCAGCAATACCCAGGTATCAAAGCGGAAGCTGAGTTTAAATAGTTTGACACTGGACTAACTACACAAAAAGGTATGTCCAGAATATACCAATCACTTTCCCAACATAAAGAGCATCTCCTGCTATTGTTCAAAGCAGTACTGTTTAGTGAAACAAAGCTCACATTTGTGTGATGACAACGTAATAATAAAATTTTTAAAATGAGACAGAAGATTAGTTTCATTTAATCAATATAACAGTAGGGGTTTTTTGATTACTTTTAACACAAACCCAAGCTGGCATTTGTCTGAGGACCAGCTTGCAAAACCCCTAAGGTTTCTGCTGAGGTTGCATCAGCTTCAAGAAGCCCCAAGAACAAAAGCTGCACACCACAGAGTTCAACAAGCCTGCATTATTCAGTACAAAATGTGCCCAACTGTGATACTGACAAAGCATACTTCAGTTTTCCTGTGAAAAACAGATTGAGCTCTTATATCATCCTTTTCATTTTAATTGTTGCTGAATTCCTTGAAGTTACTGGATGCCTCATACATAATTAAATATTTTACACACTTTTATTATACTGCACAGATGGCATTTGCTCAGCCCATCCAAGTGTCTTCTGAGGTCCTTTCGTGAACTACAAAAAGTGATTGAGAATAAAACTGAGCATCATTAATCCAATAATTATGTCAAAATTATGCCAAAAAGTTACATAACCATCAGTGAAGAAAACAACAGTTTTCTGTTTTAACAAACTCACTCATTAAATACTCACTTGCTAAAGAATATCCCTTACTCCTCTTTCACTACCAGAACTGCTCATTCCCAGCATGAAAAACATGTACCATCCAATTCATAAGTAGCTGGTGCGTAACAGGCAGGTGAAACAAGCATCAAAAAGCACAAGCAATCACTGACACATTAGAACAGAAGGAAATGAGCTCTCCCAGAGTTCCTGAAAAAAAGTAAGAGTCACGGATCTCTAAGGTACTTACTTCATAGCACCAGAAAAACCCAAAATTTTCCTTTCAGAGGAGTAAAACAATCCATGTGTTCTATGAGTACACTGAACACTGGGAAACCCAGTTCTTTAGTATAACCAAAGATGCACAGTGGAGTTGGGAGTAGGTTGGGGTTTTTTTAAATTCTCTGACAATTGTAATAAGATAATCTCTACACTATTCATTTCCACGTGTAAACATTTTTTGCTACATAGCTGGTTATTCACCTAATTATTGCTGTTGTAATTATTTTAGGAAGAGGGAAGGTTAGCTTGATCCCTTTATCACCCTACTCAAATGTATCCACATTTATTTGAAAATTAAGGAGAGTTCGTAGTCATGCGTGGCCATTTACATGTACTCTACACCTTGAATATTATGAGTTAATCAAACGTTAAGCATATAAGCAAACAACATTTCGGATACAAATAGAAAACACTTCTTCAAACTTACCCTGCCACAAACCCACTGGTAATTCTCTGACAGCTTTCTATTATTCTGCACAATACACAAGCAGCAACATACATTGAGACCATGAACCTGGGGAAGCAACAAGATAATGGGACTGGTAATTTGGCATACAACTCAGTAGAAACGGTAGCTCTGGACTTTGGAGATAGAATATTTTTGCTTCACAGTATTTTTACCGTGACCTTGTCTGAACAGCTAACTAGGATTAAAGTAACCTGCTTGAAAACTCTGTCCCATCTGCGAAGAAAGAAGCGGATCGCAGCATGTTAAGTCTCCTGGTGACACAACTCCTTTTTTATTAATGAGCTGCTCTCAGAAGTGACAATACACAAAGCAAGAATTAGCACTCAATGAGACTTGAGCGGTGGGTGGACCATCCAGGCAGTCAGGCACCTCAACCATCCCACCTTGTAAACATCTGTCGAACTAAAAAGTAAGGACTTCCTCTACCATTGTATCCAAAGCCTCTACTCAACATTTACATGAAAGCAATTAACTTGCTGTTCGCACCAAGTGCATGTAAACTTTAAACACCTTTAAATGTGAAGTTACTGACGTAAACTCTTCTGAATACAACTGAAAATAAATGGGATTAGAACTATTTTCACCGCACTGTGAGTTCTATATATCCTAAATCTAATAAAACACATCACCTTTTGACCAGAGATCACGCAGCAATCAACAAAGCTGTGTATGGAACACTGCCAAAAATAATCATTACAGAAGATACTGGCTTTAGAACTAAGAATGCATCAAAACTATTGAGCATACAAAGAGCAAGTAATAAATGTGATATTTTAAAAAGTAATTTTCAAATGCAAGGTTAATTGAATTCATCTTATTACACAGATATAAACTCTTATTCCCATATTAAATTAAATTAAAATTATAATTTACCTTAATTTATCTGCATGCTAATAGCAAGCATACCATCTAAGGAATATACTCGTAGTATTCATATTTCAGTAAAGCCTTTGACATCATGTTATTCTGTTTTTCCACATTATTAAAATACTGTAACGATGGACTAAATGTCACTAGAACTTTTTGATTGCAAGTGTGACTTTCTAATTTTTAAGCCATCTGAAACTCAGTATCACTAATCTACTGCAGTCTGTATCAGGTAATTTGCATTAAGTTGCAGCCTTTTGGTCTCACTGCAGTAGATTTATTTGATGTTTTCAGTTCTGTGCTGGGCCTCAAAATGTAGGTTTGATTAACAGCTAGGAAAGCTATCTTTCAAATAAATATACATGGAACCTAAATGAAAAAGCAACTTTTAAAAATACATACTGCATTCAAGGGTGCCAGTGAGGGCAAAACTAACTCACTGGTTTGAAATCTGTGACAAGAATATCAGTCTACTGCACCCAAGAGAAAAACATAACAAATGACAGCTGAGGACAAGCACAGCTTCCCTGACATCCAATCACTTGCACGACTGTTTTCATGCTGCCGGCATCACTGCAACAAATCTGTCACCTGTTTCCCTTAGCCATCACCAGGATCAAACTCAGAATTTATTTCCATACATTTGCAAGCACAGCTGACCAGTTTTCAAACACAAATGTCCTGCTCTCACCAAAACTGGCAAGCTCCTGTTCCTTGAAAGGAGAGCCAAAGCACTATTTATGCAGAAATAATAAGGCATGCTGCATTCACACAAACCTATCAGACAAGGTTATAAGAAAGTTTGTCCAAAACATCAGTAACAGTTTAAAATTATACACAAGATGTATCACAAGAACAGTACCAGAGCATCCAAATGCATTTGCATCTAAAATGTAACTAACATACAGTTGTATTAAGTTATTCATTGCTGCTGTACAGCATTAGACTTAGCGCTTGCTCAAGAAGGTTTCTCTCACTGCTGCTTCCTATTCCCCTCGTGCATTTCAGACTCCCTTCTCATTCTGTTAAACAATGCAGGTTTCACCTTACTCTGGTAGCTCTTCTGCAATAATACAGCTGAGAGAAGTGGATCACTTTTCTAGTTCCTACAATGTCATTAAAGTTCCAAACACAAGGCCAATTTTGGCTTTAATACCAGTACAAAAATCAACATAGTTGTGGCCATAAGAGACTAGACCAACACAAGTGCCCTGAATGAAGAACCTCAGAAACAGCAAAGTTTCACAGGCTTAATTCTACTGTCTCCTGTATCTGCTGTTCTACAATTCTCATTCACCAACGATGCTTTAGTGTGCACAGGTTTTACTGACTGTGCAAGTCAAAATCATTGATTTACTTAATTCAACTAAAATTTAACTTTACAGCTACTTGATAAAAATAAAGCAAGGCATAGCATTTGCAGAAATTATTTTTCAGATGCAAAGTGGCTTTCAGAAGTAAGAACAAACAACAATCATAAAGTAATGATATTCTGCTGTACAAAAGAAACGCCATTTTGCACAAATTGTTTTCTCCTTAGCAATATCAGTTGAACAGACTTCTATCTCTAGAAATGACTTCTATCTTCTAAGAAACAATTTCTATTTCAGCTCCCCAAATATTATTCACTCACAGGGGCTTATGTAACATCTGAGTTATTTTCCAACTTTGCCAGTTTCTTCCTTCCACTATAAATTCCCAGTTCAATTCACTACATAGCAACGACTGAGGTCAACTAATGGTTTCCATTTAGAATAACAGGCAGAGTGATCTGCGGCAGTAGAAGCAGATTCTGCTTCAAAGTGTCCACTGCCAGACATCACAAGCTCATAGCAAGAAAAGCTAAGTAGGACATGGCCATATCCTCCAGCATCACTGTCTATAACCCGACATCCTACTGTACTGAGTCAGATGGCAGGACACCTGGACACACACCGTTCTCAGCCAATAGCTCCCAAAGGAGAGGCAGGCACGTGTGGAGGTACCACCCACATCAGTTACCACAGCAACGCTGAGCTGTCTGCACAGTCCCACTTCCCCAGGCGCTGTAAAAAGGACTCAGGTAGCCCAAGGAACACAAGCTGCTCCAAAGCCTGTCCTGTCTGTCCACAACAGATAGAATCCTGTTATCAGAATTCTTCCCACATTGTCAAGCCAACTAATGTAAGTCTTTCAATTGCCATTTTCTACTTCCTTACATGAGCAAGCCCCAAAATTTTACCGTACTAGATGTTATTTTACTTTAAATTAGCTACCTTTTATAGCTATGGCTAATAAAAAGCTTTAGGAGAAATAAAGAGGTGTAGCTATCAGGTAACAGAAGCACACATTTCAAAGACAGCAGAGAGAGAAGAGGGCTTAAACTAACTGGGGGCAGGAATTTGCATAATCACTCTTCCTTTTCTAGGAAATAAGGACACTTGGATTAGAGAAATTCCTTCACAGTAATCAGTTAACCCTAAATTTGAAATTATTCCTACTTTTTAAAGCTTCTGCCAATTCAGACATACTGAAAGGAACAAATTGTCTTCAGACACATGCCCACAATTTGACAGAACAAAATAAAACGATATTTTACTTCATATGAAAAAATAGAGACCAAAATAAGGAACCTTCACACAACAGCTGCAATACACAATACTCCTCTAGGAGGCAAAAGAACCACTGGCAGCATCTCCAAAACCTAGAGATTTATGCTCAAGTTAGCAGAGCCTAGGAGAACTGCAGTGGCAGCTGATCAGCTCTACAATATGGAACTGAAACATCAGAAGCGTTTTCCCTGCATTTCTCCATGAAAGGTTGCCCAATTCCTCCCTCTTTCTTTTCTGCTATTAAACAGAACCATCTGAAGGCCAAATCAGCCTCTCCAATACTGCATCATGACAGATGCCAGAATCCTACCATCTAAAATGCACATTTGCACCCTGTTACGTGACCAGACATTCTTGTCTGACTTGTCTGAAAAGTCACAACAGCCCACACAACTCACATGCCTTTTTCCTTGCCCTCGTTGGAAAAGCTTGCCAGAAGGAGGGCAGAAGCAGGCAGCAGGTCTGTTCGTTCTTGGTATGTATGTTCATCCTGCTGAAAGCTGACCTCTGTGCTACAACCCACCTGCTGAAGGTGGTGGTAACACTCAGTGATACCCAGCCATTACCGAAACCAGGATGAAGACACAAACTATCATGATTAACAAAAAAGTGAAAGAAAGCTAGTAGAAATTCACTCTGAAATCTGAAAATCAAAACCAGTGCCTGCTTACTCAATAGATGTATTCCCCATACACCCTGAATGCAGCATCTGCTCGTTTTTCTGACAAAGAATGTTTTCATAACCTTTTGCTCCTGTTACCATAGTGCTGGACAAAACACAGTATTGGCAAAGCGAGAATGGGATTCTGGCCTCTTATGCAGAGACTGTTAGTCAACCCTAGATCTCTGTTCTGCACTCCTTGAGCAACTAGAGAACATTTTAGAAATACAAAAATCACATCCCCAAGAGAAGAGTCCCAACCTAATTCCCAAAGGTAGACTGCTAGAAATAAGGGTTTTTCAGAATGCTTCATGTTCATGTTTGTAATTGAGTTGTCAACACATAAAAAATCGTAAGGCTGCATGAGGCTTTTTATTTTAACTAGACTCAAACTTTGCTGCTACAATTTAAGAATTTCAGAAAATAAGCTAAAGCAACAACCCTTTTGTGCAGGCACTGTTAACTAGTAGTTATTCCTTTTCCCAGTTTAACAAGCAGTTTTGGTCCATTTACTTCAAAATTAGAAGGAAACCTTCTGTCAATTGTTATGTTGCCCAAGAACAGCAAGCCAAGTTGCTATATTCAACCTGCAGCATGTAACTTAACAGCACAACCTCAAGTCTTCTGTAATTATTTCCAGCGAGATCTGTATTTTACACACACATTCTCCTAAGCATGACCTACATTAACACTAACTGCTGTGCTTCTTACCCAGAAAGAGACTCTTCCATGCAAGTGGTAACTTAACTTTTTAGAGCAACGTAAGGCCATTTCACATGCATAAAATGATGTGCATTTGATTTCCCATATTAACTGCACAACTGTAACACAGTCACCTCCACACAAGTACTACTTCTTTACACAAACTACCAAGTTGCTTTTTTAAGAATTAACAAGTATCACACTGAGGTATAAAAACCACTAAGCCTAATAAGCAAATCCAACTTGGGCAAAGTTTTTCTCCAAACACAATAATTTTTATATTCCCAGACTGGAAAACACTGCATTTGTGTTTCAAGTTATTGAGCCATTTCAGAATTTCTCTTTAACAATATGAAGAGTTTTCTGTCCGGTAAAAAAAAGAAAAGCCAGAACTTGAAACACAAACTGTCAGAGATAAGGGTCTTATTGCATAACTACAAAGGCCCATTGTTCAGAAGAGTAATCAGGATGAGCTTGAAGAGACTGTATTTTTCTGAAAATTCCTTCAGAACAATAACAGAATTTCATACACTGAATGTTTACAACTGCTGTCTTAGAGCAAAGCACTGGCATTGCCTGATAACCAAAATAATGGAACTGAATCCCCCAGGAGAACCTCTGTAAATTCTACACAATGGTTTTCACTCTTTCACACAAAGAAAGCAGATCATGTACCAAATACCTTCTTCGAATCAAAAGCATAGGAGGCTAAAAAATGAACATAACTAGCCCCAGGAGAATAACTGCAATACCAAACCAGAGTTTCTATTTCTAAAAAGTTAAAGTTCCTTTGTTCTAACATTTAAATGTCAGCTCAAGACAACGCTTAACTCGTGCAAAAAACCACACAAAATTACATGCTAAGACTCCTTGAAAAATACAACTTCAGCAATATGCCAGCCAACATACAGGAGAAAATCTGTGTGCAGGACCTTGTAGAGCCAGCAGCCAAGGACACAGTTCTATAAGCAAACCTTCAAAGAATCAATCAAGTTACTTGGGATCCAACAGAAGACAGAGCTCTGTAAACTTGGCAGCAACTCTAAAATGAAATATAAGCAGCAGATACAATAGCACAAGAAGTTCCACAAAGTCTGTCCTGAAAAACAGTTGGTTACCACAAAAGCTGAAAAGGTGCTTCAGAAAAGGAGAGATGAATGAATCACACAAGGCCTTTGAAAGCAGTACAGAGCATCTGCAGTGCCCAAAATTAACATCTGCCCATCTTTGCACACACACCAGTGATGTTCCAGACCTCAGCTTTCACTAAAGCTTTCACTAAAAACTTTTTTTTTCAACCACAAAAGCACCTGTAGGGACTATTTTAATATTATTTCACCAAAACATAAGCATATTTTTTTCATTTGCCTGTTTGTCTGTGAACCAAACTTTCACCAGATCCTCGTGGATTTGTTCAGATAATGATTTCTGCACTTACTAGTGCTGTTCTGCCCAAGACCTTTATAAATACCCCTTAGACTGCCCTATATCAATGCAAAGATGCATTTTTTTTAAAGGCAAGGAAATACCTTCCCCTCTCCCCCACCCCACCTACCCCCCATATTTATAGAATTTTTTAGTAAGTATTTCCAATATTTATAGAATGGTAAGAATTCGTATTGGACAGACAAGACACCATCTGTCACAGACATGTTGGCAGAAGCTAAAAATGTACGGCTATTTTTCCTCTATGACAGCCCTATCCCGAGTAGCCCAATAAAACTTAAGCTCAGAACTTGCATGAAGTAAATGAATGCATCATTATCCTCACCTAACAAAATCCCTCCTTCAGATGCAACAGTCTTGAAAGCCAATTTTTACAAACAACTTTCAAAGAAAAGTCACATACAGACTACAGCTATCTCAAATAAGGAAAACCCTTCCTGCTACACAATCTAAATCAGGTGGTGAGCATTTCAGGAAAAGAGTAGCTGTAATCCTGCAGTTAAGAACTAACATGGTGTTCCCCACCTAGGCCAAATTTTACCATCTCCAACTACAGCAGCAATACAAGACAGCTTTAGCACTCTGGTAACCCTCACCACGTCAGGACCTCTCAGGCACAAAACACATCCCCAAGGCCGCACATGCTACATGCAGTGTCGAAGGCAGCCGACCCCGAGTGCCCACCAGCACACCTGCAGCCACAGCCATCACAAGCACTGCACTGCAATGTAGTGGCCACCCACATCATGCTTAGATAATGTAGGGATTATAGGATAATGAAGGATTATGGGATAAAAACTAAAAGTGACACTGCAAGCTTGTGAAAGAAGGCAAGACTCCTCTCGCAGCAGCTTTGTGCTGCATTACAGGGTATGAGGAATCCCCATGACTGTTTACATTCACCGTAATTATGATACAGAATGAGAATCTCAGACTTCACTTGTTCACCCAATTTCAGTGTTCTTGTTCTGACAATTCTGAGCTCTTCGCTGTCACAACAACAGAAACGTTAGAGAAGTGCAACAACAAAAATAAGAGTACTTCAAATGCTGAATGCTTTTTCTATGTCACAAAAGGTTCTCTTGCCTTGCTTTCTTTTTAATGTGAATTCATTTACAAGCTGTCTTAGCAGATTGTTACAACTGGATATTCAACTGGATATTCAAGTTCTACTACCTTCAGGGGAAAAAAGGGCTTTCTCTATACCTTCATGAACTAAAAGTGCGGCACAAATAAGCTTTTCATTTGACAACACATGTTTAAGTAATATCACCTCTCTACCCACCTAGCTAGGGCAATAAATGAAATACAAACATTTGTATCAGGTTCATTACAATGAAAAGTTCTGCTTCCAAGGACCTGTATTTGGTGACAGATGAGTATACAAATGAGAAAAACAAAAATTAAATGCTTATCCCTCCGTTTTGCTCCAGTCATCAGAACTGAATTTGCCCTACTGTATTTGTATTCCATACTGAATTATTGACTACAATAAATGTAAAGACTGCATACATATTTAAGAAATATGAGACTCACATTTTAAGCAGATCATAAAATTGCAACGATTTACAATAGTTCTATTAACTCATCCTATCGAGTGATTACAGGAGTGTCCTCAATTTGGAGATTATTTTAATTATTATCACCACCAGACAACTATAATAGCAATTCAAAGTCTACTGGTAACTTTTTGCCTTCCATTATCCAAACTGATTAATTTATATAGATGCACATATAGTCAGAATTTCCTCTTTCTTTCAGTAAAGGACTGCTCTTATACCAATGCACTCAGAACTTGATCAAAAGGCTGCAAAACAACATCCTCACTAGTTCAGACTGACTACACATTACTCTGACCCAGAGCTTCTGCATGCTCAATCATTCTCTCCCTTCCGAGACAAAGTCACTTCATGGGCATCACATCTCTAAGGACATGAACACAAGTAGGCCTAAATCATAGAAGCTAATTTCTGAGCTCATTAACAGGTGAATAAAGTGAGAAAACTGAGAAGTAGATCAGAAAACACTGATTTATCATAAATAATAAATAAATGTAATGTCACAGTTTTATGCTTCTCTACAACTCCCATTCACTCCCAGTTCTCTCGTTATTAGTCATGCTGGAAAAATTCCATTAATTTCACCATCACCATTTCAGCACTCACATACATACTCCATCACATAAAAATCTTTAGCCCTCTTTCCCACAAATTAAATCTATCTAGATCTCACTTAATTGACATGAGTAACTTGACATATTAATTCCCTCTCCTTGGAAGGCCAAACCAACACCAATCTGTGCAGAAAGCATTTCAAAGGATACAGGATATATGGTGCTCAGGATACAGAAAATACGGTATTAAACAGAAACAATATCCCCAAACTAAAAATGACACGGCAAACTTGTGAAAGAAGGCAAGACTGCTCTCACAGCAGCTTTGTGCTGCATTACGGGGTATGAAGAATCCCCATGACTCTGTTTGCATTCACCATAATTATGACACAGAATGAGAATCTCAAACTTTACTTATTTCACCAGTGAAATTAATTACAGTGGACAATACAAAAAATTTCATGTAATAGACATAAAACTTCACCAGAGAATAAATGCAAGGCAAAAATACATGAAAGAAAAAGATAAAACTGCTTATATTCTTGTTATTTAAAATGTCTAGCCTTTTAAGAATACCATTAAACCCTAAGCCTTAGCTCATAGCAGTAATTCCACAGATTATGTTAAGTAGCATTACCTCTCAAACTAAATTTAGTAGTCCTGTACTTTACCCAGAAAAGTGGCAAACCACTGTACACAGTTTGTACTTTCCACCACATTACATGTATAATCTTACAATTCATTATATCTCTGTCCCCAGTAACAACCCCTCTGTGGAGCTTCTGCTCATATGGGCCTTTTTCAATCTCTCTGCAGCCTGTCATCCAGCTCAGCCTTCTCTTTCACTGTTAGCATTGAAGGGGTAAGAGGTTGCCTTTTGCTTTTACTATTTATCCTGTTTGATACATTTATATTTATAGTGAAAATCACTGTAGACCTTCCATAATAGCAGGGTATCTTTACCATTCTATTAAATAATATTTATTTTTTTTTGTCCTTTCGGCTAAATATTCTTGGTTTGTCCCTCTACACACTCTCCAGACAGAAAAATATACTGGTTCAGGACAGTAGTTTAACTTGGGATATTTAACATTTTTACACTCCCCATAAGTTGCATCAGACCTGTGGTTTTTACCCAACAAAAAGCAGGTAGACAACAAATGCTGCACTTCACAGCAAACACTCTGCCTCACATATAAAGCTATAAACAAGCTCCACTTCTCATGCCAACTTACAAAGTTAAAAAATAACAAATATTGCAATACCCAACACCGCTCAACCTTACAGTTTGAAAGTACACACTTGAAAACAATTGAGAATTTGCACTGTATATCCAGTGAACACATAATATTCAATGATTGTTGTTAAAGCACATCAAGCCAAATTAGTGTGCTTTGAATTCATACTAAACTAATAAATGGCTTGGTATATCTTGTTTGTTAGACAGACTAAAATTTTCTGTATGAAAAGAGATCAGACTCAAGAATACTATTTCAGCTATGTTTACATACTCCTGTCTGGCAACACCAGCAGCATCAAACCCAGACTCTGATTGTTTTATGAGACAGACTACACAGAAAGACAAGCACTAAACTAAACTGTGCTTTAAAAAGTCATGTATTACCTGAAGTCACGTTTAACAAGTGCCAGCCCCTCCTGCTCACAGTTTACACCGGGAGGGCACAGAAACAACACCTGACATTTTCACTACTGACCTCCAGGCCCCGAGAGCAGCACTGCTGCTGCACAACAGCTTTAAACAACCGGGTTTGATACCTGCTACCTTGATGAACTTCTCACTTACCTTAAAACTGCCAATCTAAGAGCTCACTGCCCTCAGCATGGATGACCCCACTGCTTCTCTGCTTCGTTCCCTCCTCCTCCCTCACTTCACACTTCCACCCTCCCTGAGCAAAGCAATGATGCTGCTCTTGTCCTGGTTAGTTTTCTGTTGGTTTAGCCAACTGAACAGGCTCACAAATCATCAGATAAGGAGCAGACCCAGGGATACAGTTTAGAACTCCAAGCAAAAAGACCTTATATCAGCTCAGCAATCTTGTCCCTGAACCGCAGCAAAGCTTAGTACGTGCAGCTTTAGACAGGCACTGTTTTAATTTATAGCCACCTTATATTCCAAGGGTTTCTAGGTGGGTAACAGAAGAATTTACACACTTAGCTACTTTAAATGCAAGTTTTCAAGTCTGAAACAGCCAGCCTTTTTCAGAATGGTTCAGCAGGCAGCCCATTCAATCTCAACTCTTCAACACTGGAGAATTTGAAAACCGAACAGATTTAAAAAACTTCTGATAACAATGGCATGCTGGTTGCAATGAGCATCTCCAAACAAAAGAATTTCAGGCTTCCCTAAAACCTGTTAGCAGTAGCAGCTGAAAGAGCAATTTAATAGCCATAATCTGATCCTCTAAGACTATAGTTTTGAAAACCTGGTATCTATGGTATAAACCACCTCTTCACAAAACAGCAGCCAGCTCAAACAGTTGATAAAAGACCCTAAAATTATTCCCAAGAATTTAAACAGAGTTCACGTACAACAGTAAATTCACAAGTTCCAAAACACCCTAATAAAAAACCTTGCATTTACCTAGAAGAGTTTTTAACTTTCAGAAAAAAATACTACGTTTATGAGTTGACACAAAATTAGCTTTGGCTCTGTGCATAAACAACACACACAGGCCACCAAAACCCCAGAGCAAGTAGTATTTGTTCCTCCCCCTGCATTTCAGTGAGCATAAAACAACTTCACTACGGTAAGACGAAGCCAATAATAATACAGCAAGTGCTTGTATTTCAAACTGAAATACCATTAAGAATAGATATTGCAATGACATCCACTGGGAAATAAGCTACAGGAAAATTGAATAGCATGTATAGAGTCTTAGTTCAGAGCACACCGCTATAAATTTGACAGAGCAACGTATTCATTGCACCCGGGAAACAGTAAATTCAGATTTCTCACTGAAACAGACACAACATATTTGCAAGAACATATTAGTCCATTCACTTCAGAAAGAATTGCCAACCTAATCTGTGGGAACCCTGAGAAGAGGAGATGCCCCTAAATTCGCTGTACTGTGATTACGTGCTTCATCTGCTGACACAGAGTTTTGCTTCATAAAGTAGCCCAAGGACTAAAGTTCCAGGTACAGATATCCAACAAAATTTACAGAGCTTACATTACTAAGCAAGAGGTCAGTTTCAGGTGTACAAATAAGTGTGAAAACATGGTATTTGAAAAAGAAATTTAAAAAAAA